>VDFB02383787.1:0-27008 GCA_007258455.2 Sequoia sempervirens | reverse complement strand
TGTATTTAAAGACAAACTTGGACCATTAATAACTTATCAATATAAAGCATCATAAGGTTTGTATCAAAATATGCTACATTGATTTGTCATCACAAACAATTGCATCATTTGCTTGACATAATTTTGACTATTTATATTAACAAAAGATCCATTTATTCTATTATAAAAAAATTATAAACTTTTTCTCTCAACTTATTAGATTTCAAAATTATTTTTAACACTACCTTTATTTTAACCATATATATTTATAAAACTAAAAAAAATTAAAAATAATAATAAAGAGAGTTTGTTGCTTCTGGATTAAACTGTGTGCTAGTTTTTGAATCAACTTTTCGGATCAAACTTTGTGATCCATAATCATTGGTTCAAAAAGAGTTGAACGACACATAATGTGATCTGAAATGTTGATTCAAAAATAGAGACACATATTAATCCAAAAGAAACAAGCTCTCATTAATATGAACTGTGCAAATTTAATATCTTTGAATAATAATAAAATTAAAACTTAAAAATCAATAATAACAAAGCATAAGACTATAGAAAGCTCATAAAACTTTACTTCAATCATATTTAGTTATGAAAAGTGAAAATTATTTAAAAGTCAAGGATAAGATTGGAAAACTCATGGATAATAAAGTGATGGATTAAAAAATGACCAAATCAAGGCAGAAAATATAGAGAACAATTATACATAAATGTGTTGTTCTCTCCCTCCTAGAAATGAATATGAAAAAAGCAAAGCAATAAACACACACTTTAGGAGGAAGCCAAATCTTTCCATTCATAATGTTTTCCTACTATAGTAGTTATAGATCAATGTGTTGTCCTCCCCTTGACACCTAACACAAGAATAAATAAATAAAATAAGAAAAAGCAATTAACACGTAGACTTATTAAAAGGCACATAGATATATAACACTAGGAGCCAAGATGAAAAAGTGAAGATGAAAAAGGGAATATGGTTAAATTTGATTTTGTTAAGAATAATATAAATATCATATACTGAGTTTTCAATTGGAACTTAAGAACAAATATCATGAAATCGAAAAATTTGAAATAATATTTCATGAACATCAACAATTTCTTTGTTATCACTTAAGTAGATTTAGCATTAAGCATTCAAAAATTTTATAAGAAATGAAAGATTTTCAACAAATTTCTATCCATTCACTTATTTTTTGAAACATTTTCAAAGAATTTAAACATCTATTCTAAAATAAAGCATGAAAAATATTGAAAATTAAATTTTTCTTCTAGTTATTCTCCATGCATGCCCCAAAGAATTAACTAAAACATAGAAAACCGCTTTATACTTCACCAGATTGCTTCACAGCTACATATATAATGGTGTGAGCTTTTAAAGAGAGGGGTTTTAGTTTGGACACTGAGTAGGTTATGTATGCACCCTTAAACAACACAACATATAGTCTTGTTCGACTGAACTAACAAAACCAGCTACAAAAGATTCATTGAGATAGGTAGCTATCCAATTGGATTTGATATTAATCAATGTCTACGTGCATACAAAGTTTTACACTAGAATGATTTAGAAAATAGGAAAAAAGAACAAAACTCAAAGAAGTTTTAGCTCTTCTAACATCCAAAAATTATGAACTTAACTAAAAAAGAAAGATCCTCTAGCCTTTTATAGAACATAAGGCACATAGAGGATAAGATAAATACATGAGAGGAAATCCAAGGAACCAATCATATAAAGGCATATGGAATATAGTGACTTATAGGAGAATTGCAATCAAAGTCAATGGAAGTCAACTCCAATTACACATTGAAGATCTTCAGGTTTTAATCTTTAATCATCAGGGTTCCTTCTTGGAACCAAAAAAATCTGCTCAAACAAACTGTAGGAACTTCCCACAAAATAAGATTAATCATGTGGAATTTTCGCTCCTACACTTCAGGTTCCTCCTTGATTTGAACATTCTAGGAATGGGCCACCCCTGGAATAGGTACACTTCTTTGTTGCATGCTTGAACTCCAATGTCCCGAGATTCTGGTATCTAGCACATCGTTGCAACAAACTCTATTCCAGCATGAGCTTCTAAAGTGCATCATTGAACTTGACAATATCATCATATTTGTTCACAAATACAATTTTCCTGACCGTCCATCCCCAAACTCTGCATTACAATCTACATCTCTTGCAATCATAAATTCCACACATTAAATTCATTTTAAAGAAAAAAAAATTATAAACACCTCATGTAAATAAAACCCTTATTCAAATGTTAGTACATAAATCTCATAAATAACATGTTTTCGAGCATATCATAAATCCTTGGATGATTATTTCTTACATATATCGGATTACCGGACTATCGAAATCATTGGATATCCTTAAGATTTCAAAAGAACAAAATTCAGTTCATATTGTTTCTCGGTACTCGGTATTCAGCTTTACCCATAAACTTTCCCCGGACTTCGATTTTACCAGAACTTCCTTTTTACCGGACTTTGCATATCAGACCGAAATACTCTATTAAGTATTTTCACCACCTTTCTCCTTTCAAAATTTTCTAGTTTTTGGTATTCGGTACCTGAAAAACACTTGCATTACGAAGTATTCTTTGATTAAAAAAAATTCCTCCTTACTTTTTCAGTTCTGGTGATCTTTTCAACTTGCTAGCTCATGTCATACAAGTTATTATTTTTCACTTTGGTCCCCAAGTCTTGCAGTCTTGGGGTGTGTTGTGAGAACACACAACAACTTGCAACCAATAAAATCAAATTTAGACTAAACTTGAAATTAAATCACCATTCGTAAATTATAATTTATACATATTTTAAAACAATAACTTTCACCTTCATCTAGGTTCTAGCATAAAAAAGTAAAACTCCATCGGAAACATCCGTGTGTGCTTTGATTAATTCCAAATTTTGGAACTTAGTGAAAAGAATTAGTTCATTGACATTGAACTACATAATATGGTAATCCTCCAAAGCCAACCAGGGATAGAGCCTTGCTACCAGTCAAGCGTCTATAGCCCTGAAAATGTTATCTCTGTAATTCCCCCCCAACATAGCTCTACTGCCAGCTAGGCATTTATAGCCCCAGTAGAGTTATTTGGATAGCCTAAAGAGTTGATTTTTTTTTTTAGATATTGCAATAATAGCTCATTTTCCTCTTTTGATATTTCAATGATAGCTCATTTTTCAACTTGCAAGCAATGAAGCCCGCTATTAGGTTGGGAATTACAGTGGTAGCGAAGGTTACCTTTTGATTTTTCATTCAATGCAAATCCCTTCATCAATTCACCATTTCCAAAAAAATCATTTAATAACTCCCTGTTGGTGCGTATTTCTAGCTAAATTTTAGTAC
This sequence comes from Sequoia sempervirens, assembly GCA_007258455.2. Classification (NCBI taxonomy): domain Eukaryota; kingdom Viridiplantae; phylum Streptophyta; class Pinopsida; order Cupressales; family Cupressaceae; genus Sequoia; species Sequoia sempervirens. The sequence continues at coordinate 23,671 of VDFB02383787.1, read as the reverse complement.
TTTATGCCAAATCCTAGCTAACTGCGACCCACTATGTGTTAAAAAATATGCATAAATTAAAATTTAGCAAGAAAAAATTTAATCACCAAATTTAAATCAAAATTTAGAAACATTAGTTACCACCCTTCCAATTAAATTTTATGGCAATTGCTAAATACTCAGCTAGCACTCCCAATTTGATGGCGTTGCACCTCATTAATGGATCGAAAATGTCATGATTACATCGAAGCATGATCACATTATTCTGCATTAAATCCGCACACCTTATTTCACACGTATTATTCCTTTCAACTTACCTGGGTGATGATGTGTGCTTCCTTACCGGCTTCATTTTCATTTCTACTCTACACACAAGCACCTCCATAATTAATATGGATCAGAAAAATAATATGAAATGACCACCCTTTACTTTGAAATCTTCAACTTGCTTGATTCACAGTCTTTGTACTACTCAAATTTGAAGCAATATATCACCAACTATGTGCAAAGAATTAATTTGATTTAACATTCCAATATGAGGATAATTGTCCGATTTCCACTTTGCTTATGGTTTTCAAGACTTCACTCGAGGCAACTATGTATCACAACTTCCTCATGACTTTTTATAAATTCTACACTTCTTCTCGAATTCTCCACACTTTTTTCAGCTTTCTTCTCTTGTTCTGCATTTTTTCTTTGTTTATTTTCTTTCTTCTAGGCCATGGATACTCTGATTTGCTTAACCTACTCTTGTCGCTAGAATGTTTTCATAGGAAGTATAACACCGCAAAGGCTTGAAAAGGTTTTCTTTATTCAGAATTCCAGTTTCACTGTACCAAATTTGTGCTTAGTTCTTGGGGAAAAGTATGTTGATTCCAGCCACTACTTTCACTTTTACTCCGACGTGGCTTCTCATTTTGTCACATCTCTTCTGGATATTGGGCTACCTGTTGAAGATGTTCACTCGGCTACCAATTTGATAGTAAGGCCTAAATATTTGGAGAATTTGGATACTATTTTGTCTGCTACTCACCTGACCATTGGAATCCCTTCCATGGATGATATTCCTTAGTTCCTGGAACACGGGGAAGTGGTTCCACTTCGTCCTTTCCTCACTGACCTCCATATTCATGACTTTGAAGTTCACCGGGAACTCACCTACATAGGGTATTTAGCCCTGATAGATGAGGCATCCCACATTGACTGAATGACTACTACTACTTGTAGCTTTACTCACTTTTTGGCTTTTTACAATCTTTTCAAGCAACAATTTTTGATATCTCATGTATATATGTGATATACGCATATATATATGGCTTTTAGTACATCTTAAAGCGTGTTTTACTGTATATGGTTTTATTATTTTGCATTTCACAGTTCAATTTTACAAATGTTTGAATTAACTCTCATGCATAAGATAAGTTAAGTAGAATTTACTAATGCAGAGGCCAAACGAAAAAGAAAAGACACAAAAGAAAGAAAAGCAAACAAAACATAACAAACCCTACAAAAAGCAAACTAACCCTAACTAACCAAATTTCTAATTTAACAAGCGATTAACATTAACAAAATAACTTATTTTAATTTCTATGACTATTTCCATTGTTGTTTTGGTATGAATTATAGCAGGTTTATCTTTAAATTCATTCAAGAAAATTTCAACAACTCTACTATAACAATGAATTATCTTAAATTTTCTACGTTTAATAATCATAAATTCAAAGGTGTACTTACCAACGACTTGTGTCATATGTATGAAAATAGCCTCATTAAAGTTCTATTGCACACACTTCGTCTGATGCAACCATACTCTACCATCTTCCAGCCCTGGCTCATTTCCATGAATGGTTGTGTCCATTTCTCAACTTTCTCCTCCCAAACTATTCATGTCTTCAGTCCTTCCTTCACTTTGCACTTTGTTAGACCAAGGTGTATCACAATTTATATTGTTATCATAGAGAGAAAAAGTAAAAGTTTGATACTCTGTATCTTGCATAAAATCAGGGAAATTTCCTTTTTTAACTTGTGAATTTTCAACTTGGAGCAAATTACACGTGTCTCCCACTTGATTTTCCTGCTCCTTTTCCTCATTTGTGTTTTCCACGTATAAGGAGAATGATGACTCATCAATACTGTTTCCTCATTTAAGATGCAATGTCTTTGAATCTTGACATTTTCACCTATTTTCCTACAAAATATTAGTATTTTCTTTATAACAATTGCAATTTTCAAACCGCTTGAAGTATCAATTAATTTTTTAATGTTTCCAATTCCACTAGGGTTAAATTTTTTTCTCGCTAACGGTTCTTTTCTTCTAGCAATTAGAACTTCTTTTGTTAATGGAATCACTTTACACATGGCCAAGCTTACCCTAGTTAAAAAAATTCACAATCAAGTTCACCGTGATCAGTTGTATTATGGATCCTACACTCGGCGATTCTACCAAAGGTGAATAAACTCAAAGGATATAGTCTCTGGTTAAATTTTTTCCAAATTTTACCAACTTCCATACTCAAAAACTAGCTTGCACTCAATTTTACTTTACAAGCTTCCTTCCAAAACTCAGAATTGATATAAAATTCAAATGTATGCCCTCCAATTCAAAGATAGGCCCTAAAATTCAAAGATGGCCCTCCTTCTAGTGCTAGTTCCTGTTGACAATGATTTTACTTGTAGCAATAGAGTGAATAAATTCTTCACATATAAACTACAAAGAGCTTATCCTTCTTGAAAGATATGGAACAAAGACAATCTAAAATAGAATTTTGCTTTAATAGGAAAAAGGATTGGCTTCAGTTCAATCCCAAGTCTCCGGTAATGAGATCTTGATTGCACTAGGTTCACTCTTGAGTATAATGTGGAATTGTTGTTAATCTCAAAGGGAATACAGTTAACTTTGGTTTCATTAAGAATCATATATATATCAGATACTGAGTTTTCAATTGGAACTTAAGAACAAATACCATGAAATTGAAAGATTTGAAATAATATTTCATGAACATCAACAATTTCTTTGCTATCACTTAAGTAGATTTAGCATTAAGCATTCAACAATTTTATAGGAAACAAAAGATTTTCAACAAATTTCCATCCATCTACTTATTTTTTGAAACATTTTCAAAGAATTTAAACATCTATTCTAAAATAAAGCATGAAAAATACTGAAAATTAAAATTTTCTCCTAGTTATTCTCCATGCATGCCCCAAAGAATTGACTAAATAGAGAAAAAACACTTTATACTTCACTAGATTGCTTCACAGCTACATATAAAATGATGTGAGCTTTTAAAGAGAGGGGTTTTAGTTTGGACGCCGAATAGGTTCTATATACACCCTTAAATGATGCAACATACAATCTTGTTCAGCTGAACTAACAAAACTAGCTATAAAAGATTCATGAGATAGGTAGCTATCCAATTGGCTCTGATATTAATCAATGTCTATGTGCATACAAAGTTTTACGTTGGAATGATTCAGAAAATAGGATAAAAGAACAAAACTCAAAGAAGTCTTAGCTCTTCCAACATCCACAAATTATGAACTTAACTAAAAAAGAAAGATCCTCTAGCCTTTTATAGAACACAAGGCACATAAAGGATAAGATAAATACATGAGAGGAAATCCAAGGGACCAATCATATCAAGGCATGTGGAATGTAGTGACTTATAGGAGAATTGTAATCAAATTCAATGAAAGTCAACTCCAATTAAAAATTGAAGCTCTTCGGGTTTTAATCTTTAATCATCAGGGTTCCTTCTTGGAACCAAACAAATCCACTCAAACAAAATGTAGGAACTTCCCACAAAATCAAAGTGATCAAGTGGAATTTTTGTCCCTACACTTCAAGTTCCTCCTTGATTTGAACATTCCAATAATGAGCCACCCCCGGAATAGGTACACTTCTTTGTTGCATGCTTGAACTCTAGCGTCCTAGGATTCCGGTATCTGGCACATCTTTGCAACGAACTCTATTCCAGCATGAACTTCTAAAGTGAATCATTGAACCTAGCAACATCATCAAATTTGTTCGCAAATACAATTTTCCTGACCGTCCATACCCGAACTCTGCATTACAATTTGCATCTCCTGCAATCACAAATTCCACAAATTAAATCCCTTTTAAAGAAAAAAAATTGTAAACACCTCATGTAAATAAAACCATTATTCAAATGTTAGTACATAAATCTCATAAATAACACACTTTCTAGCATATCATAAGTCCTTACATGATTATTTCCTACATATACTGAATTATCGGACTATCAGAATCATTGGATATCCTTAAGATTTCAAAAAAAAAAAATCAGTTCACATCGTTTCCCGATACCCAGTACCCGATACCTAGTATTCAACTTTACCCATAAACTTTCCCCAGACTTTAGTTTTATCGAAACTTCCTTTTTATCAGACTCTACATATCAGACCAAAACACTCGATTTAGTATTTGCACCACCTTTTTCCTTTAAAATGTTTCCAGTTTCTGGTATTCAGTACCCAAAAACACTTGCATTACAAAGTATTCTTTGATTAAAAAAATAATTCTCCTTACTTTTTCACTTCTGATGATCTTTTCAACTCGCTAGCTCATGCCATAAGAGTTATGATTTCTCACTTGGGTCGCCAAGTCTTACAATCTTGGGGCATGTTGTGAGAACACATAATAGGTAGGTTCTATTTTTTTTAATATAATCCTTATTCATTCTTGTTTGTCATAGTTTAGTAAATTGGTTTAAGTATCTATCCAATATGAGTCTACTATATTTTCACTATTGTTCCTATATAAAAACTAATTAGGTGACCATGAGAGCCTTTTTCTTCCTTTTAGTATCGTCATTTATACTAAATGAATTTCTCTAGTTCAAGATATAAGGATGTCACAAAAGAAATCCCCTTTTGATTATCAATTTACTATATCCTTACAATCAAACTCATATTTATCCACTTTAGGTGTGAAGTGTCCAACCACAAAACTATTTAGGTGATGCTCCATCTTTATATTTGTTTCAAGCCCAAAAGCCTCATGTCCCTTAAAAGAAATATCCTCCCTCTAATTCATATGATGTTAATCCACTCCATTTGATTTGTATAACACATGTAAGAAACTCAATTATTTTTTATAATGCAATAAGTTCTCCTCTCATATCCATCCTTATGTTGAAACCTACTACTAAACTTTGGTGTTTTCTTTCCTTATAGATTTAATATCACTAGGATCAATCTCCTCAATTACTATATCATCCTTGTTTAGATATTTTTTAGGTGTGATAGGTTTTCTACCTCTTGTGGTAGTTCTCACCATGATGGGAGAAATAACTGTATAACAATTCAAACAAAATAAATGTAAATGTTCTAACACTTGTCAAAAAAATCACCAAGAAATTAGTTGATTTACAACCTTGAGGGTTAATTTAGTTGAGACACTATTTTTTTAATAACTCCTTCAATTTTGTTCCAAATGACATCACATATAGACTAAAATATCTTCACTATGTCCTTGACCAACCCTCCACAAATTAGGGAAAAATCATTGACTTGTAGTCGTAGGAGAAAATTTGGTGGAAACACTAATCTCAAAAACTCCTTCAAATATGTTCCAAAAGACCTCAAATATAGATTATAGTAGCTTTAATATGGCCTTGGAAAATAGTCCAAAACTAGGAAGAATTTTGTTAATTTGTAGTTTGAGGAATGAATTTGGTGGAAACCCAGATTTCATAATAATTCCTTCAAATATTTTCTAAATGACCTAAAAGCTAAATTATAGTAGCTTTAATATGCCTTGGAAAATATTCCAAATTTAGGAAAAACTTACCAAATTGAGAGAGACATATGCTTCATAATTTGACCTCTTGAGTAAATAAAATTGCAATGATTCTTGCCCTCCAAATGCCAAGATAATACTCGGATACCACTTGTAATGAAATAATTTGCAAAAGAGAAGAGTATATCAGGGAATATGATGCAACTACAAGTGATAATACTTGAGAATGATAAGACACTTTGAAGGGGAAAACATCTAGTAGTTTCCAAGATGAACACTATTCATAATATGAAGATAATAATATAACCTATAGATATACATGTCACCCCAGGTATTAATGAAATTATAAATTAATTAATATTTATGTTTGCCACAAGCCAACTACTCATTTCCTTATGCACATTATATGTTGATGGCATAGTAGTCTTTATTTGAGATAATAAAGAAAACAAAAAACTATGTCAAAAGAAATTTAGAAATTGCATTATACTCTACATTGATGCCCTGATTTCAACAAAAAAATCAATTTTGATAAATAAATAAAAACATAAACACATTATGGTTAACTATATGCATGAAATTTTGTTAGTATCAATTAAAGAATTAATAATAAAAAACATATTAGTAAAATATCAAAAAATATCCACACACTAGATATTAGAATTAATGGTATCCTTTCATGAAATCATAGTAAGATTTTATTATTATGCATTATGATTAAATGTGACTCTAAAATAATAGAAATATATTAAATGCTATGCATTATTATTTCAAAGTCAATAATAACGCAGGATAAGATTGGAAAACTCATGGATAATAAAGGGATGGATTAAAAAATGACCAAATCAAGACATAAAATCTAGAGAACAATTATACATAAATGTGTTGTTCTCTCCCTCCTAGAAATGAGTAAGAAAAAAGCAAAGTAATAAACACACACTCTAGGAGGAAGCCAAATCTTTCCATTCGTAATGTTTGCCTACTATAGTAGTTATAGATCAATGTGTTGTCCTTCCCTTGACACTTAACACAAGAATAAATAAATAAAATAAGCAAAAGCAATTAGCACGCAGACTTATTAAAAGGCACATAGATATATATAACGCTACCTAGGCATGATAGGGGCCAAGATGAAAAAGTGAAGGGGGATATTTTTTTTATTTTTATGTTTTTTAAGAGGAGGGATATTGATTACGGAGGCATTTCATTTCATTTAGGGCTTATGATTGAGTCAAAAGGAGAAAAAAATATGAAATGTTATCTAGGGGGGAAAGTGTTTACGGCAAGTTGGCCACGTTGTTCGACGGTGCACAGGCCTGTGTACCAATTAGAAATAGAAAAGATGCTACTAAATAAAACAATAGCTTAACTAAATTTGGTGAGCGACTTGGACCGTTGTTTAAAATGGGGCTCAAAAATGGAAAAAAAGAGTAACAAAAAAATTATACAGGCACGCAAAACGAGAAATGTTGTAAGGGCATCTGGAAAGAAAAATTTATGGGAACTGGGGTTTGAATGAGATGGCAGCATAACCGAGGGAGGGACAAAAGTATGTTTGGTTGCAGCTACAATAATCCAATCATTTAACGCCTATGTCAACGCGAGAGCGGCATTAAAGAATAGTGTTTGTGATAGACGCGGTTTGCCTCACTGCAAATTGCAATGTGTGCGTTATGAATGCAGGTCGGGTGTGGCCCCCGCAGAAAGTTGAAGGGCAGTTTGGTGGTTTTGGAGTCGGAGGAATCTGCAGGGCAATTAATGGCGGTGGCGAAAGGGAATCACGAAGATGTTCCTCCTGACGACTGACCGCGACTGTTTAGAGCGGTTTTGGGTATAATAATAATGGGCGGTATTGGTGTGGGTATCTATATAGTGTGGTGGTGTGGGGAAGGAGAGGATGATATATTAAATTTTAGTTAAAAGTCAGCGCCGTCTAGTGTACACAAGAGAAGAGACTTGGAAGTTGGAACATCTCTGTATCTGTTTCTGTTTCTGTTTCTGAGAGAACTGAGCAGCGTTATGGTTATGTGTATGTGTTGTCTGAACTGGGCAGAAGAAGAAGTGGAGTCGATCGCCTGCACGTGAAGATTGCGGTTTTTATCTGTGGGATTTTGGCGGCGGTTTGAGCTGTTGGATTGATGCCAAAGGTGTCGTTTTGTTGTTGGCTTGGTCCCTAGGATTTGGTTTTGGGGACGGGAGATTTCTGTGTGTGGAATTTTTGCTGTGGTTAGGATGTGTAGCCTGTGGAAGACGGTGGAGGAGAGCGACGATGGAGATCTGGAGGCGGTCGTGAGAGGATATAGCAGGATGAATCCCTACAATTGGCAGCCTTCGCCCGCGGGATTCGATCCCGGGTTGACCTTTAGGTCGTCTGCTTCTGTGGTGTTCCCCAATTTGATGACCATGACTGCGCCGGCTTCGCCCGTAGGCATGGATCTGCAGGACTTGTGTAGGCCTTTTTATGGTGATGGTAATGGCAACATGCTCAGATCCGCGTCTTCGTGTTCTTCGTTAATGTTCGAGAGCATGGAAGTGCACGCCGCCTCTTCTTCCATCTTTGCCGCAGAGTCCCCCCGGCCTACAGCGGCCGCCTCTATCAGAAAGCTTGGCGAGATAAAGGAGGAAAAGAACCTGGAAATAAGCCCTAGAGCTCCTGAGCTGCGGGACGTCCTGGGTTCGAAGCCGGTTAAGGTGGAGCCGCTGAAAGAATGCGACGGCTCTTCGTCGTCCTTGTCTCAGGCCATGGACAACGGCGGTACTGCTCAACCGGTTTCCAAAGGCCAGGGGTCGAAGAGAAGGTGAGCATAGGTTGGGGACTAGGATTAGAAGAGATTTCTGGCCACGCAGGGGGGTTTTGATGGATTTTATTTTTTCAATTTTTTTTGCAGGAAGTCACAGCAGAAGAGGATTGTGTGTGTTCCAGCGGCGGCAGGGAGCAATCGGCCGAGCGGCGAGAGCTTGCCTTCTGATCTGTGGGCGTGGCGTAAGTACGGGCAGAAGCCTATTAAGGGTTCTCCGTATCCCAGGTAAGATCATATTCCATTTAACTGATAAAAGCGAAATTCTTCTCAGTTGTCGAGGACATCAATTCAATTACTGTAATGAAAATGAATAAAAAGGAAAGAAAACGCAACTGTCTGTAGAACATATCCGTGTGAATTATTCGATACTTTGTTACAGCTCTGAGGTATTAACAGTGAGACGAGGTGGAAAAAAGTGGTGGAAAAAACTGTAGAATCAGCATCACTACGATTCTCTAACACCTTTGATTTAAATATCAAAAGGCCGTGCAGATAAATTACAAAATATTTTGGTCTTTCTAGGTCTTGTTTGAGATAATTTAATGGCGTTTGGAAGTTGAATCAATGTAGACAACTTTTTGCTGACATTGGCAATCAATCGATTTGTTTATTGATGTGATTCTCTGCTTTATGCTTTTTACTGTGACCCGCTATGAATCGATTCATTCCTAATGTGACCAAAAGTGTTTTTCCTTTTCTGTGTTGTTTCTTGTGTTGGACAGGGGTTACTACAGGTGCAGCAGCTCCAAGGGCTGCTCGGCCAGGAAACAAGTGGAAAGAAGCCGAACGGATCCCACCATGCTGGTGATCACTTACACGTCAGACCACAATCACCCTTGGCCAACGCACAGGAACGCTCTTGCAGGCTCCACCCGCCAAACCCCTTCGGAAAAGAATGCTCCGGCGGAATCTCGAGCTCAGAAACAAGAGAATTCAGAGACAATCATAATGCCCGAGAATAATCCCGACGGAGAGAATAATAATAACAATAATGATAGTACTACCAGTGCTTTTTCTGTCGCCGGCGGCGGGGGTTCCATTTCCTCGGCGGACGGGGAGAATTTGAGCAGCAGCATGATACAGGATGACCACGACCCGGCGGCGGCGGCGGAGCTGCGAAATCTTTTCAGGCCGGAGGACGATTTCTTCGCCGAGTTAGGAGAACTGCCGGAGCCTCTCAATATTTTTTCCCGGCAGCATTTCGACGACGAGAAATCCGACGAGGAGGAAGCAGCCAGCTCAGTGGTCGACCCCTTCAATCTATTCAACTGGTCTTCTCTCACCCCCACTCCTTCCCCGTTCATAGACACTAAAACAGCCATGTAATGTAATCATGACTCCAAGAAATCATGATCACAACAGCTCTATTTAATTGCATATCTTTTCTTCCTCTTCTTTGTTGTAGTAGTTGTATACGAATCCAATGCAATGAGACATCGTATTTTAAATACCAGGCGGGTCGAAGAAACGCCCATTTAAATAGCTGTCTCCAGCGGGACTTTTGTAGCTCACTGGTCACGGTTTCGATTCGCAATGCATTGCACTTCGTATGCGTATTATATGTGTAAACCGTCACAGAAGCCTTTGCCGCTTCCTAATGTTTCGAGCAAAATGTCTATACTTTCTCGACCGAACATGTTTCAAATCTAGCATTAATTTCTGTATATATATTTCTTGCACCTTTTTCACTAAAACTTCAGCCTCCATTAATACGCTAGGAAAGCACAGAATAGCACGGACTTGGCTTTCTGTCAGATACTGCCATGGTTGACTTTGACAGAGTATTATATCAATTTGTGTGTCTGTGTGCATGGATATGGTGTGAGGCGAAACAGACTCTACGTGAAACTTTATGGGCAGGAGGATTTTCTTTCGATGGGACAGTGGAGTAAACACGTAGTCTGACTCGCTCTTCTTAATTCTCTTCCCAAAAAAGCACAGTCCCCCACAACTTGTTTCTCCACATTCATTTATTTAATCTCATAGACCATCTCATGAATGGCAACTTCTGTGGGTCAGCACAAGTATTCTGCATATTGCTGTTCATTAGACAAGTGTGTTTCTGTCGATTAAGTACTGTAGCAACACCATTTATGACTGCATGAGCTCGTAGAATCTTCATGAAAATACACATAACTGCAACGATACGGCCATATCTTCTACTGATTCTTTTGTTCAGGGAATATATATAAATGTATGGGGAATGCAACTTGATTCTTTTTACTCACGAGATGGGGATTTCATAAAAATGACAGGAATGTTCACAGAAGTTTGATGAGCAGTGTGAGGGTAGATATCAGTGCTTGTTTTTCTTTGATTCTCGTAGTGTTTTTCTTTCATTGCCCCCAACAAAAGTTTCTTGCCTTTATTTGCATTTTCTTCATCTGATAAGGCTTGGACGGCAGTCTTTCATTCCTCCATCCATGGAGAATGATAGGACTCGCAACGTGTATCTGTTACAGATTACGACTGATAAGTTTCTGCATTTTGGGTTTTGATCAACGCCTGAAGATGACCTTCACAAGAGTGTAGATGTTACGCGCAAAAAAAGAACCCGAATTCTAAGGCAATAAGTGGTTAAGAATCGCCAATGCTGTACGATTTAAGTGGAGCTAAAAAGACGTACAATATCACTTGATCATTGCGTATTTATAACAGTATGATTTTTCAACTAGTTTACTGATATTTATGCTTCTTAGCTCACCATAAACTATATATATTTTTCTTATTTTAGCACAAATTCTTATGTACAAGGCGAGATATTTTTTAGGAAATATTAGTTATAATTTGGTTTCTTGGGTTACACAAAGGCCTCTTTAATATCTCACAAAACTTATCCTTTTTAAAGTTTGGAATATGTAATAAATTTGCTTAATATATCATAAATTATTTTTTGAGGCTATACAAAGATGTCTTCAATATCTCACAAAACTTATATGTCATCTTTCTTAAAATTTGGAATATGTAATATATTTGCTTAGTAAATTATATCTTTTTTTAGAGAAGTTATCATTTGTTTTACAATATAAATTAGGAATACATAATATACTTTGTTTATTGAATTTTATATATTTTAGAGAAGTTATAATTTGTTTATCATATGAATATTATTTTGAATTACACATTTTTTTAGTTATACTATTATTTTTTTCGTGAATTAATATATCTTCATAAAAGAGTTTGTGTATTATATGACTTTTTAAATTCATTTTTGTTGTAAAGCTTAAAAATAAGGTATTACAATTCTCTTACTATCCTTATAAGAAAATTATAGTTTTTAATCTTTCAATTATCCAAAAATCTTTTACACAAAAGTTTCAATAAATTTAATCATAAAATAATATTTATATATTAATAATAAAGTAATATTTGTATGTAATAATTTTATAGATTGGATCCCTTTGATTGAAGCAAATGTACATATACTTCTTGAGAGTGAGGCACTAATTATCATGTGCAAGCACACTAATTGATGTTGGGTATTTTCAAAACCTCACCCTTTACATTGTCATTTATGGCATCATACAAAGTCTTTTGTTCACGTCAACTTTAATTCTCTTCAAATTAAAAAAAATGAAATAATATCCTGATTAACATCAAAATGTTGTTGTTGATGCCTTTTAATCATTTTTATTTATTACTTGTACTTGTCCATTATTTAGTGTTTGAAATTATAATGAATTATTTTAGTTCATTTCATTCAATCTAAAAATCAAATTAAAATTCATTATTTTTGACAAGGTTTCATGATTTGATGTGAGCTAACATAAAACTAGTGGTAGTAACATAAAAATAGGCAGTAATTCAACTATGACTATTGTGATGCATGGAGGTGTCAACTTAGAAATATTTAATCATATGGAGTAATGCAATGGCATATACAATGTGTACATCCATATCCTTGTGTTTTTTATAGAACTAAAAAATATATGAGTTGCTTTAAACATTGTGCTACAAGAAATTATTGTCAAAAGAAGGGACTAGGTAAATATAATTTAAAGAGATGTCTATTAAAATAGAATTATTGTAATTATAATTTATATAACTGAAGGGTAGACATGTTTGATTTCTTATATAAAATATTTTAAATAAAGTAAAGGGTTAAAGTATAGATTAAATATTGTGTGCATTTTTAAGTAGACATTCAAAAAATATAATAAAAAATATTCATATAATAAAGTTTTACTTCAAAATTATTTATTGCAATAATTAAAATATACAAATAAATACTAAACTAATTAAATGTCATATGATCTATATCATTATAATATATTCAAAATATTGCAAAATTCTTAAATAAGAACAAACATTAAAATTCAAAACATCCTTCTAATTTTATATAATAAAAAAATTGTGTTTCTGAAACCTATTTAAATTAGATCTTTTCCCATATAATTTTCACAAAAAATATTGGAAAATTTAATCATCCAATTCATAATAAAATTATGATAGAAGCATTTGCTTCATTCTATTAAAAGGAATGGAAAGGTATCTTGATACTTTCCAACTAATTAAAATGAATGATGTTGTGAATGTTGTTTTCACTGTTTGTTGATGTAAAATGTATAAAATAATTTCTTACAGTCAGTGGCTCGGGAAATTGCACTAAAAAGATTTGGAGAATGATTTGTATTCTTCTGTATCTGAGGATAAGGTCATATGGCGTGAAAGATAGACAAAATCAAGTGTGAAGCATGTGTGTTCCTATTTTCAAAGCATAGAAGTCACTACAGAAGTTTCCTGAGTTACCATAGTGAAGACTGTGTTGTTGTAGTCATGGAAGGTTTAGAGAAATGTTATGCATTTCTCCATAGTCAATGTTGTGGTTTTGCAATTTGGAGAATGAGCTTAAAATATCTGTCTTCTTTCTCCCTTCAAATTTTAGTTGTTGAAGTGTATTAGAAATCAAGTTCTTAATGTTCTATCTCAAGACTGTGTTGTTTGGGTTTGCATGAGATACTAGTTCTATGTTCATTTTCTTGTGCTAGCATAATGTTGCATGAAGTTGTAAAAGGAGGGCATGGAAATATTTTTGAATATCATTTGATGCTTGTAATGTAATTTGCATGATGTTATCTTATCTCTAGTAGCACTTGTGGTTTGGATTTAATTTTTAGAGGGTTAAGTGTTTGTTGGGTCGACTTAGTACATTGAGTTGCTTGTGCCAAGTTTTATTATTATATCTAATAATAAAATTGATATAATAGAAGAATACCCAATAATTTGTGTGAGACTATAATAATATTAGAAAGGAATTTTTATGATATACAATTACCCAAAGATAAAGGAAAGCCTAGAGAACTAGTATGTTATAAAACTCATAAGAAAAATAAGGGAATCATTAAACAAAAAATCAATTCACCACTGCAAAGAGGCTAAATAAACTACTCTCAATAGGGATTTAGTAATAAGCTCCTAATTTTTGGTAAGGATACTATAGAGATAGATTAACCTATTTCTTTTAAGAATATCTATAGAAAAGAAATGGTATAGTGAGATAATAGAAAAAGTTATTTTATTTTATGGCAACATTTTAGAATAACACATTGAATTGGTATAAAAAGACATTTCCCCAACATGATAAGGAATGGTTAGTAGTCAAGGAGGATTTCTTATGTACCTTTTAATCTCTAGACATTCCCATTGAAAATGTAAGTCATATGCAAGAAATGGTCCAAGAAGAGGGAGAATCCATTAAGGATTTTGACTACTAGTTTAAAAAAGTTTCCAAAAAATAAAAAAAAGTGATTAATAGAGAAATAATATATCAAGAATAGTTTGTGTTTGAGTTACAACCTTAATTAATAATTCATTAGATGGTATATTTTTTGGCACATATTATTAGGAAATAACTTTATAATACCAAGTTGAAGCTTAAACATGGAGATGAAAATATAAGAACATTGAGAATAAAGAAATTGAAAAGTTAAAACTAGAATTAGAATAGCTAAAGATCAAGTAAGAGATCCTAGAGAAAGGGGAACTACTCAAACACCATCACAAAATAGAGTGCACTTATTGTTGTAGGGAAGGCCATCTTAGAAGGGTAAACCCACAAAAGTAGTTTACAATTCAAGTGAGGAAGGAAAAGTTGCAAAAAATGACCTCATGCAAAAAAAAATGGTTTTTGGAGTTCGAATGAACCCTTTGATTCGAGTGAATCAAAGGAGGGTTCAAATGAATCATGGTTCGAGTGAACCAATTAAATGCGAGGTCCCATCATTCTCGCCAAAAAATACAAAGAAAACATTTTTTGAAAGGGGGTTCGAATGAACCTTGGTTCGAGTGAACCCCTCAAACCACCCTTGGTTCATCCGAACCCCCCTTTTCCCACCTTCTCATCCTTAGGCACCAAAAATGTCCAAAATTTTGCACTTCGAAGCTTGGGTTGAGGATGAAAATGGAGGAGACTTCACAAGCCCAACTAGATGAAGGTAGTTCTTGAAATGAGCTATCCAATGAATATAATTTTAATATTTTTTAGTTTTATTATGTTTTTTTTTTAATTTTTATTAAACATAGATTTTTCACCGAAAATCAATCTCTCTATTCTGCACATGTGGAAAATAGCAAATTATCAAAAAGAAATTTGAAAAATATGAGTGCACCAGATATTGAAGTCCTTGATGCAATAAAAAAAAAGAATTTCTATACATATAAAAAAAGTTATGCGTTATACGGTCCACCTATGTCTGAATCATAATTGGTTTGACTTCAAAACTCGATTAAGGAAAAAATATTCAATAAAACACTATCAAACCAATTGGAAGCACTAGATATCATAGTTGCAAATCTAAATTCAAAAAATTATAATTTTATCCTTCATGAAAAAAAAGTTATGCATTATACGGTGAGCGTCACTCCTTAAAATGTTGTTTACTGAAAAAAACTAGTTTTCAAAGGAGATGGAAAAAGAAGTGCAATTTGATTCCAAAATTTTTGAAAAAAATATATTTAGAATCTACAGCCAAAATTTCACAAATCACTAGTTTGCATCATCTTCAAATTCCTCACAGTTTAGCTGCTATAGGTGCCTGAAAGTGAAGATTTAGTTAGAAAAAATTATTTCAGTGTCCAGTTTGGCCAAAAATTGTAAACCAGTATTGTGGGATCACCTAGAAATGAATTCCTAGTAATAAAAGGAAAAAAATGAGTTACAGCAATTAGAGTGGATCTTGTTGGTGTTTTTCCCAATAGAGCTTTGAAGTCCTCTAAAGGGTAGCCAACCCTTATGCTCAAGAATTGTCAAAGCTAGCAGCCAACAAACGAGTAAAGGATTTTAAGACCTTCACTCCTACTCTTTAGGCTTTGTGGGACCCAGGAGGGTGTTCCTTTTTGTGCTCAAATGATTTTTATCTAATTGAGAGAATTTATACACAGATTGATTTCTATTAATTGCAAAAAAACATAATTCACTGACGATTTGACAGATCTTTGAGTAAATCATCATCTACTTGCTAGGAATAGGGGAATACTTCAAACCCACACTTCATAATTGAGAGATTTTATAATGAATTTTTGTTCTTATTTTAAATCCATAGTTAGACATATCACTAGTTTATTCATTTGCAATATTTCTTAACAAATAGACTAGTGCTTCATCAATTGGGCTAACAGAGTCAAATATGCAATAACCAGTAATGTATAAGGCATTTAATTCAGAAATTAATGGAGTATTGTCATTTAAGTTACTTTGTAGTATTCAACTCATTGCATCTAGAACACTACTTACCAAATCATGTACTCTTCTCTCACAGACCTATGATTTTACTTAAGCATTTAACCAAATCTTTGAATCGAAGCAAGAGAAAATTCACACAACCAATTAGAACAACTGGAGACAAACAAAAAGATCATTGATCATTTTCATTTATAATCTGCAAGAAAATTGCAAAGGAGAGTACATGCTCGAGAATTAAGACTTTCTGCTATATCTGTCACTTCTATAAAACTAATTTAAGATTCTTACATACATGACCATAGCCAAGACAATTTACTGTTCTATTCATTAATGTTCTATACAATATACTCCTTCATGAACTTAGCTTCTACCTAGACCATTTTGAGACTCCAAAATCGAACCGTTTGCAATGAACCCTAAAATCCCTTTTATAGAAAAAGGGAGCAACAAGCATACAAATCAATTGCAATTACATTTCACATGCATTTCATTTCAAAAAAAAATTCAACTGTATTTTAGATATTCCCTGAACGATTGCCTACAATCATTTACCAAATAGGGGAAACAAAATTTACACCATTTTCCTAAAAAGAACCATTCAATGTCACCAAAATCACCGTTAGTTGTTAACGAGCCTTTACATTCCACACCCATGTCGAGCCAAAAATTTCCTAATGATATCCTCAAAAAACCACTCGAGTCAATACAACCACCACAAAACTCCACCAAAGCATCATTATCACCAAACAACAAAACCAAAGCCCAGACACTAGATGTGATTCCATTCAAGTAGAACCAGAACCGAAATACACACACTCACTTTGTGTCCTTGCAGAGGCTGGAGTAGCCATTGCTTCTTCTTCATTAGCATCCTTGCCAGTAGTAGAGTAAGTATATGCCCACTTGGTGTCTTCATTAAAATTGGGGTGACCGTTATTACTTCATCATCTGAGCTTGCCAATTCTATCAGGGCCATAAGATACTGGTAGTAATTGGAATTAGTCTCAGTCATGTTTTCTAAAGGATCATCTGATATCTCAATAGGAGAATGGTGTCATCCTAGAGAAGCTTGACCATACATAATCCTCCTCCTAGTTTCCCTCATGGGCTTAGCAAGCTCCCTCTCCTTAGCTTTTGTTATTTCTCCAGTCACAACTCGGCTCCTCAACTGGTAATTGCTTCTCACATCAACTTGCATAGGCTTCTTACCACAGGCCTATTTCTTACGTCCTTCCTTTGGAGTTGCAACAACTCCTGGTGTGCTATGTTCATTCTGTGGAACATTATAGTGCGGTCCCTGCAAGTTGAGCCATGGAGACCTTTGCATTGGTGATGCAGAAGCAACAAACTTACCTATCTTCTCTGGATATAAAACCTCACAAATTCAAATTGGAACAATCCCCACTCTCCTCACGGACTTAGAAATTTTATCTCCCGATTGTAATGGTGAAAACAAATGCAATCAACCTCTCATATTTATCCATCAAATTAGGTGTGCTAATCATCAATGCTCAATGAAAAATAGCACAAGCAAGTAGATAATCAACCACAAACACTCACATCACAACCGTTAATTTCCCAGGTGCATAAAAATTTGTGTATCATCGTTAATGATTATAAGAGATTAATAATTCGCATGTATCAAGATCAAATTGATCACTCCTATAGAGCCTATGCCATTAATGTTCACTTGCACAGGGAAAAATGACTATTACCTTCATATTTTTGGCTTTGAATGTTGGCTATTGATTTCCTAATGAGATGGAATGTCAAACGACTCAGATTGAGTCAATCAAGTTTGAATTCTCATCTCATCACTTGCCAATTCCTAGCCAATGGTATTCATCCAACTAGGTGCTAACACACCAATTCATGGGATCCACCATTCATTTCTAAGTAGAAGAGAGGCTCAACATGTCACAAGCTCATTGACCCCACGAGTTTAAACAAAGCATTATTTAAAACACACGGGGTGAGCAGGGAATGACTGAGATTTAGTCTCAACATTGCATCTCATTTTTTGGATCAAAATCTTGCAGCACTGGGTTCACCATTGAAGATTGGGCCCCATAGGTATGGTGGTACATGTGTTAATAGCCTGCTAACCCTGCGGCTCTTATTAAGCCATTATTTTAATCGTGTGGGGCTAGCAGGGAATGACCAAGATTAGATCTTGCGATCAGACGACCATCAAATTTGCACATGCAAATAACATTAGTCTTAAAAAAGGGGACACCGCTAGGTTGACGAAACTCGACCCTCAAGATTAAAGGCTTAGGAACTAAGTATTTTGACATAAATATTTCGGCCTGACTTAGGCAAAACTTAAATCGATAAAAAAAATGAGGTGACTGATAGACCTAGACGAAGGGGCCTATGATAACATGGTATGAATGGCTTAAGTGGTGACTAAAGTGACTGGCAACTGACTCTAGCAAGTCAATGCAAAATTAAAATGTCAAAGGGTTTATGATGAAAACTTGCAAAATGAAGGTTTCTAGATCAAAACCCTAACCCACCCTTGGACACAGAGGCTCACAATCATGGTCAAAACAAGATTTGTTTAGAATTTTACAAAACAATTGGAAGCTCTATCAGATCTTAGGCTAACACCTAAAAAATTATAAATAGTCTATTATGGATCATGTAGAGAATGGGATGACCATGAGACAAATTACTGCTCATATTTACTATTTAGTGTCCAAGGTGAAGAAGAATAACATGAATCATTGTACAAAAATCAACATGAAACTAATAAATCCATCAATTGTTGAATGGAATATGCTAAATTATTGGTAGACATACCTTTTATGGCTAAAACCATGGATACAAATAATCAGATTAGTGAAATAAAAGAAATAATACAACAAAAAATGCATGACAATGTGGTGAAATACAACCCATTTCTACTTACTCTACTACCAAAGATAGAGGATATTATAAAAAAATATCAATTTGGATACAATAGAGGTAGAGGTAGGAATCAAAGTGAAAAGAGGCTCGGTCACATGCTATAAATACATAGAAATAGGTCATTATACTAGTGAATATAAATAGGATAAGAAGAAAACTTATGGGTACCTAGACAATGATTTATTTTAAACATATGAAAGAGCACAATAATATTTTAGAAATACACTGCCATAGTTGAAAAAATTTATGAACTATTTAGACCCAATGCAACTAGAGGGATAAAAATATGTTAAAAGTACCTAAAAACCCACCACAAGGAACAATATGTGATAAAGAAGACTTACAACCTAAGGAACCAAATAAATTGATCACCTTATTAGAAAAAGTTTTATATAAATAATACCTATAAAAGAAAGAGAAAGTAAGAAAAAAATATCTATCTAAATTTATAGGAAGAAAAATAATCTTGTAGTGGTCACTAGAGGCTCAAAAAAGATAGTACAAAAAGAAAATATATGATAAAAGAGTCAAGTGATGAAGACAAGGATGATTTTAATCATACAAAGAAGAAACATGTTTTTATAGTAAAATAAACTACACAAACAATAATTTAATAACAAGAAAAAGAGGATTATCGTAAGGTCTTTTGTTTTTTAAAAGAAGAAGATTCAACATTAAGAGTTAGCTGATTTTGTGGGACAAGTAGAAAACATCAAGACTACACATTAGAAAAATGACAAAAAAATTCAAAGAAATGTAAAACTAAACCAATTATGATAAAATCACGTATCAAACATGAATAGGTCAAACAATTTATGATCAACTTAGGAGTTGATGTCAATATGATCCCAAAAAGAGTGGAAAACTTTGGGAAACCAAAATTATATTAAAATCCATACAATATTAGCTTAGTAGATGGGTCATTGAAAAGTACAATGGGAACATGGATGAATGTAGAATTTAAAATTCTAGGAATCAAACAAATAATAGATTTTAAAGTAATAAAAAAAAAAAACCATTTGATACCTTCAATTCCCTATTAGGATTACAATGGTTTGTGAACTAGATAATGATGTTATTAACTCTAGGAGAGAGAAATAATAAAAAATAGAAAATTTGTACATATTCCCTTAGATACTAATATGAGGCATGAATATGTGAAGGAATCATCACACAATGACTACAAAGGAGAACCCAAAGCACTCTATTCCCTATCAAAACTTCTAAAATAAAAAAAATATTTAATGAACCAAATTTAGAAGGAGAAATTTATATTGCTATTGATAAAATTACAAAATACATAGTGATGATGTAGTAGATGCTTGGCTAAGAGGAAAACTAGAACTAAAACATCAAAAGATAATAGGAGAAAGGAAATCCTTTAGCTTACACATGATAGGAAAAAAATATCACAAGCTACCCTAAAGATAGATATCCCTCTATATTCATAATATCAAACATTTATGCTACTTTCTCAACTTATACTATTCAAATTTCATGGTGATTAAACCATATTTCTCATGGTTTATCTAATTTATTAAGTTACCTAAGTATTCAAGTGTGAGCAACCTAACATCCTATTTAGAATACATGGGAATAAAATTTGATAAAGAAGAATTAAGATTGGGTGCATTATAACATACATTAAAATGTAGTATTGCATGTTGGTGTATCACAAAAAAATCTAATTTTCCTACACAAAAAACTCTCACAATCTTACCTATAGAGGGGGATAGAGAATCAATTCCTAAATATGACGGTTGCAATTGGTGTGAGTGTCTAATAAAATATTTGTATGTATATAGTCTTCCATTGTATTCCCTTTATTTTTCTCAGTGATACAAATATTGAAGACTTGTTATTTTGGTCTATATTGTTCTTTCACCCCCACTAAATTTAATATCCATGTTTTGTGTGTGGTTCTTCATGATTATCTATTCTATTCTATTATGTTTTACATCACCATTTTTTGAGTGTTGTGATTATTTTCCATCCATTCTATAAGTTTCCATATTAGTCCATGAATAAAATTTTATAATCACCCATTAAAACTTATAGAAAAAATGAAAACCAATGAGAGCCCTAAATTGGAAAATATAGAAGACTATTGGGAATAAAAGGATGTCATACAAGTTGTAAAAATTGTAATATAATATAGAGGTCTATTTCCTCACAAATTTATAGACCTTAAGGGAATCAAGGAGGAAGTTGGAGTCATAAAAATATAACTTAAAGAAGGTGTGAAGCCTCAAAGAAAATGCTATATTGATAAACCCAAACTTGAAGAAAAATATCAAAATAGAAATATATGAGATGTCAACAATAATCATAATTAAAATTATGGATGGCATTGAGATGATTAGTCCTATGGTAGTAAAAAATAGGAAAATTGGTGATATTTGAATATGTGTGGATTTTAGAGAGCTCAATAAAGCTTGTGTCCATGATCCCTTCTCTGCACCATTTATAGAGACATCTTAGAATCTATCATCAAAAGAGAAGCATATTCATCTATTGATAGTTATTCTAGATATCACCAAGTTAAGATTGAGGAAGAATATCATCCTAAAACAACATTTACAATAGAATTGGATCCTTTATGTATACTATAATTCCATTTGGTTTGAAAATTTCACCAACAATATTCAGGCATATCATGATCAATGTATTTAAAGAAATTATATCCACAATTTATTAGAATTTCACCTAGATGATTGGATAGTTCATGTATTACTTAATGATCATTTTCAAGCACCTCTCATAGTTATAGAAAGATGTAGAATCCTAAGAATATCCTTGAATATGAAGAAATATGTGTTAGAACACACAAATATACTAAGAGGGGGGATGAATCAGTATATCCCTCAATTAAATCCAATTTAAATTTATCAATCAAACTTATTACAATCTTAACCAGATAAACCATTCAAAGCACAAGCACACAAGCACAACACCAAATTTATGTGGAAAACCCTACAAGGGAAAACGATGGTGAGAAATTTTCTTGGAGCTATTGTCCAAATCTAGCCTCATAGAGATAAACAAGATTTACAACTCATTTTTATGGCTTCAGCCAAAGGAAGTTTACAATTCCCTGCCAATCAAAACACTTATAGTAAGAGGATGCAACCTCAGAATAAACACTTGATGAATTAGATACACAAAATCCTCTACAACACCTTTGCTCCCTCCAACTCACTACCTTTAGCACTTCATTTACACTCCTCTACTTTTAGCTCACTGGCTCAAACAATCACACATGCATTTCTACCTTCGACTCATTTCCTCGAGCATTCACTTATGCACTTCTATCGACTCAATGCCTTCAACACTTCACTTATACTCTTTTGCTTTCAACTCACTACCTTCATCATACATCAAACACTTCTCTGCACATTCATGCTTATTCCTCTTCCTTCAACACACTACCTTTGGAATATACATTGAGCCTGGTGATCCCACACTAATGGGTTACACTTTTTGGCCAAACTTGACATTGAAATAAGGATTATTTACTTAATCTTCACTTTCTTACACCTAAAGCAGCCAAGTAAAACCATTAAGAATTTGAAGTATGAATCAAACTAGTGGATTTGTGATTTTGTGTGTAGATTCTTAATTATATTTTTAAAAAAAAAATAAAAATAATTTGTGAATCCTTTCTTTATGTAATTTTTAATAACTTTTTTTTCTACTAAACAACATTTTTAAAAAGTGATGTTTACTCGTGACCGCATAATTTTTTATAGAAAGTATACAACTCTAATTTTTAAAATACAAATTTTTCACACCAATATCTAGTGTATGGATATTTTTTTTCATAATTTTTTGTTAAGCATATTTTATTTTAATTAAATTTTCAATTCAAATAATTATAATTTGGAGAGAGGTGTAATTTCTAATTGCATAACTTTTTTTGTATGCATTTGAATTAAATTATTCTTTTGTTGGAATAAGGACATCAATACCTAGTGCACATGTAATTTTAGAATTTATTTTCTATTTTCCTATTTTGTATGTGTGAAACAAAGAACTTGATGTTCATTGAAAACCTACATTCACAAGAACAAAAATAAATATAATAACTCAAATTAAATATATTTAAAATTATACTTTGGGAAGCTTATAATAAGGGCCACATACTCTATAAACATAATTTTAATGAATTCATTTGATCACCCTAAAGGTAAATCAAAAGTGGCTTTTTATCAGCATTTTGATAGGTGTAGAGGAGACTCCATTATAGGTATGTTTTAAAACTAACGGGGTTCTATCCAAGGGAGTTTGATCTAAGTGGGTTTGATCAAACCCCTCTTTTAATTAAAAATCATTTAGATGGAACCTTTTAAAGTCTTAAATCATTATATTTTTCAAAATATGTGATTTCAGCAAAATCGTGATGTCCTAGAAAGTGACTCCATTATTGTGGAAACACTAAGAACAAGAACACTAACATATATCACACAAACTTGATCAAACGCTTTGATCTTCCATTTATATATCTTCTCAAGTAAGATTCAAAAGCCCTTGTTAGCC
>VDFB02383786.1:0-37242 GCA_007258455.2 Sequoia sempervirens | reverse complement strand
TTGTTGTTATGTGTAAGATGTGGATGAGGCACTTTGTTGGTGTAAAGGCTGTTGCTGAACATAATAGGGATTGGTTAGGTAATTATACATGAAATTGGATTGATGTGTGATGTATGGAGGTTGTTGCGGATTAGACTACTACTGGTATGGGTTGGTGTGCGATTCTAGGGGATTTGTGTAAGGAGGTGGTTGTGTTCATGGTGGATTCTGAGCAGTCACATGGATGTTCAAATTAGCATAAGCAGTGTATGTGTTGGATGGATGGTAGAGATATTGCGTGAGAAGATTATGTTTTGCTTATATGGGAACGTGTGTATGTGATTGTTGATGAGGTGGATGAGATGGGATGTGTTGTTGTTGTGGGATGGTTGTAGAGGCACCATGGGGTGGTTGTTGAGGGTGTGATGTAGTTTCTGCTGTATGATGAGGAGGTTGTATATGAGCAATAGTATGTTGTTGTGGGTTTGGAACATTTTGTTGTGTCATGTTCTATTGCAGAATTGAAGCACTCAGTTGTGGGGGTTGATGATGATGTTGTTGTATGGAGACATAAATGACAGTGGTATGTTATGGGGGTGCTTGCAAGGGGATAATGGCATGTTTCGGTGGTGCTTGTGAAGCAGTGGATTGATGAGGATTATTACCTTGAGGTGGTAGTAGGATATTGTCTATGGGCACAGGTCTTGGTGGTGGAATCAATGCGAGAAATGGATTTCCCCCAGTGTTGATGGGTGGTTGACCAGGATACTAAGGTGGGAGTGGTGGAGCAGACAGGATGTTTTGTGGCATGCCATAGGCATAGGGATCATAAGGATTAGATGGTGTGGTAGGGGCAATAGATGGAATGGGAGGACGATTGGAAACTTGATGTATCACAACATTTCCAAACTCAGGATGATACCTATTATCTACAGGTGTACCTTCAGGAACATAGGAATTTCTAGGAACATTTTGTGGCTCTTGATGTACTAGTGGAGGCTAGGTGTTGGTATACTGTGACATGTCAAAATCGGATGGAAGTTTGACTCCCTTCATGATTAGAGTGGTGAGGATTTTATCCCCACATTCGTTGAAGAGGTGAGTTGTCATCTGGACGTTACTGAGATTGCTTAAGTATTCATCAACAGTGGCTTCAGGCTGATTGATGATGTTTTCATCACTAGGTGGTGAAGTATTATGACCATTAGTGTCAGATTGTGATGAAGTACTGTTATGGGGGTCTTGAGGGATATTCACACTATTTTTAGGATCTTGAGAGGTGTTCACACCATTGTTGGGATCTTGGGAGATGTTTGCACCATTTTTTGGATCTTGGGAGATGTTTGCATCGTTGTTGGGATCTTGGGAGATGTTCAATTGGGAACTTTGACCTTGTTGTTGTGCCATTTGCTTTTTGGTTTGTGATCTAGTCTGTGCAAGCATGAAAATGCAAAACTATTGGGTGAATTGAGATGTAAGGATGACCTAAATGACAATTAGAAGATTTATTTGGATTGGATAAAGGATTGATTGATGGGATGATGAGGAAAAATGATTAGATAAGTGTTGATAAGATTGATTGAAAATTGGTTGATCAAATGATTGAATAGGATTGAAATTGGATGATTGGATAAGATTGATGATTGGATGATTGGATAAGATCAATGATTGGATATGATTAAGATTTGGATAATTGGATAAGGATTGATGGGATGATTGGATATGATTGAGATTAGACAATTGATAGGATTAGATGATAAATCATGATCATTTTATGAAATGACTAACAAGATTAGATGATGGATGGTGTAAAGGAATCTAAACCTAGTTCGGGAATCACCCTAGGTAATTTAAGGCATTGGTTGATCAGATTAAAGGATAGATAGAAGATCATGACACCAAATCCACCTCAAGATAGAAATGGATTGGTTGGGCTGAGAATGATGACCTAGAGCATCAAATCCACCTCACGATAGAAGTGGATTGATTGGGCCAAAGACAATGATTGATGTGTAAGATAACGATCAGATTCAGACACTTAGGTCAATTCAGATAATAACCTTTAAAACAAGGCTTAGGGGGTTTGGATCGAAAGAATGATGGTGAATGATGTAACTTAGAGATGCTTTAGAGGTGCCTATATGATGTGGGTGATGACTAAGTGATCTTTAAAGGATGAATTACAAATGGACAAAAGAAGATGGAGGTGCTTAGATCACAACAAACGATAAGGTTTTAAGTCCCCTACTTGTTTTTAGACTTGTTTAAATCAGAGATGAGGTCAAATGAGCTATCAAAATGGGAAAATGATCATGAAAAATGGTGAAACGGATTCACTAGAGGATGGAACGAGTTCCCCAAATGGTGAAATGAGACGATGAAATAGATTTCCTGAATGACAAAATGGGTTCCCTGAATGATGAAACAGGTTCTCTGAATGACAAAAGGGGCACTCAAAACAGGAAACAAAGACTCAGAAAAGATGAATGGATGTTCAAAATGAGTGAACTGATATTTGGAATGGGTGAAAGGAGGTTTAGAATGGGTGAACGGATGTTTGGAATGGGTGAACAGAGGTTCAAAATGGGTGAACGAATGTTTGGAATGGGAGAACAAATGTTCGAGACAGGTGAATGGATGTTCAGAACGGGAGAATAGATTTTTGGCATAGATAAATGAATGTTTGGAATGACTAAACGAAAGGTGAAGTTGAATATTTGGAGGGAAGGTACGCCCTTTTTGAGGAAGGTACGCCCCTCTTTAGATTAGGTAAGCCCCTCTATAGGGTAGGTACACCCTTTTGTAGGGCAGGTATGCCCTTCTGCAGAAAACTTGGATTTGACATAGTGAAAACCGCTATGGCAAGGACTCAAACAACAAGCAATAAGGTTAACTTAACAAAAATTCATTGGTTTCACACTAGAAAACAAATTATACAGGATGATCCTATGATTAGTGTTAAAGGTATGGTTAAGACAATTATTAATCTAGGATAAACAATGTGTCTAGGGAGTCCTCGATATACTCTTGGTACGTGAGGCACAAACCGTGAACACTAGCCCATCACAAGCATGAGTTAGGAACCCTAGTGAGATACTGAAAGGCCTGGACCAACTCTTCACGTCTATCTAGGCATCACCCTAGCTTTGATACTCTGCCAGACATGACGTGACTATTTTGAGGTATAGCTTTGGCTCTCCCCCTTTTTATACCTTGCCAGTACATGTGGTTGGGATTGTCCCTTGGGGTGATGAAATCCCCAAGAAGAACCGTCTAAGAAGAGAATGTTAACCTTTTTTGGCTACTCCCCAGGCTCACACAAATTATAAAGGGGAAAGCTTGAACGGTAAAAAACCCCCCTGGGTAACACAAAGGACTTAGGTAACCTACGATTTCTCTTCACCTAGGATCACCAAATGGCGCAAGGGGATTGAATACGTCAATAGCTTACCTAAAAACATTGCAAGCAAATGTTTTGACTCCCCTACTTAGACTATGTGCCTAGATAATAAAGAAACGTAAAATAAAAAAAATAACTAAGCAACTTGGACTGTTCATCCTGCAACAAATGTGTTAGGATTTTTATGTTTTTGATCTTCAACGAGTGTTTAAAGTTGTACAAATGTTAGGAAAACTCAAACAAAAGAGTAACAACACAAGTTAGGGTTAGTACATATAAAAACCAATCCAAAAGAACTTGAAAATGCAAGCTTACCCCTTGTTTTTACCTTGAAACGATCTTTGTCCAGGGCAGGTATGCCCCTCTGTGTTTGTCAAGGGTAGGTACACCCCTCTGGGAGGGAAGGTACACCCCTCTGTGGAAAAATAGTTAAAAATAACAAGTAAAAACTGACAATAGGAAACTGTTTAGGGGCAAGTACGCCCCTCTGTGTTGGCAAGTATTCCCCTCTGCAAAAAAATAGTTAGAAATAACAAGTAAAAACTGACAATAGGAAAATTTTTAGGGGTAGGTACACCCCTATAGGTGGGTAGGTACATCCCTTTGCAGGAAAATAGTTAGAGATAACAAGTAAAAACTGACAACAGGAAATTGTTCAGGGGCAGGTACGCCCCTCAAGGTGGGAAGGTATTCACCTTTGTAGAAAAATAGTTAGAAATAACAAGTAAACACTAACAACAGGAAATTTTTCAGGGGTAGGTACGCCCCTCTAGGTGGGTAGGTATGCCCCTCTGCAACTTGAACTTGCAAACAATGAAACAAAAAAAAGCTAAAAAGTATAGGAACCCATTTGTGGGTCCCACCAAGCATGCCATAAATGTGAACCAGTATTTTCTCCTACTCTAAATGTGCAAAACAAGATGAAATGCTATAGTAAAAAATAGTACCTACACCTCAAGATAAGGCCTAAGTTGCATTCAAACAAAATACAAGAAAATGACAAGTTATTACCTTGTTTGAATTGATGAGTTGGTTGGCCGTTTTTGATAGTTGATTTATGTGCTCCTTAAATGGAAAGGGAATACAAATGAATGGATGAAAGATGAGATGATAGTTAAGCTAGGTATGCGATGATGGTGAAAATGGAGGTGTATATGAAAGATAGGTTGAATGCAAAGAGTGCTTGAATGGCTCACAATTTTTCTAGCATGAGGGTACTTGAATGTTTAAAGTGTTAAAATGCATGAGAAGAGGGGGGGTATTTATAGAGAAAATTGAATTCTCTAGAGAATTCAATGGCCAGGTTTGAGCCACCATGGCCAAGATGGAGGGCTATGGTGAGTTGAGGACTCAAAAGCCCTCACATCTTGACATGTGGAGGGTGAGGTGTCCAAGGGTATGATGAGATGGATAGAGGTACAAGTGAGGTGGAAGGAAAAATGATGTGGAAGAAGTACAAGTACTTTGAAAATACCTTGGGAGATGAGAAGATTTCCTCAAAAAGGAACTTCTTGTCCCAAAGTGAGAATGAAAATGACACTTGAGGAATTTTATAATTCCTTAAAACTCTCCATTGGGAAGAGAAAAGTAGTTGGAAAAATAAATTTATTGGAAGAATCTTCTGGATAAGACAAGGTTCCCAAACAGGTAGGATTTTGACACATATGAGTGATGTGACAAGTCAAAGATTCTAGAAGAGTTGGACACATGTGAGTGATGTGATAGGTCAAAGGTTCTAGAACTTTCATGGGAATAAGGAGAGCCTTGGAAGGATAAATGTGAATTAAAAATTCACATGGGGAAGAGAGGAATCTTGGATGAATAAATGTGAATTAAAAATTTACATGGGGAAGAGGGTCAATGCTAAATGTGGAATATGTGAAGGTTGGCCAAAAAGGTATGCTAAATGTGGTAAGATGATTAGATTAAGGTTGTAAAAATACATTATTAAGGGAAATTAATGAGGGATTAGAAGGAAGTGGAAGATTATGGAGGATGTGACATTAATCATGATTAAGGAGTGCACATCCTAATCATGGATTAATTAACTTAATCCAGATTAGAAGAGGATTATGGAGGATGTGACAAGGAGAGAGAGAAAAATGGAGAATTTAAAATTGATTTAATTCAAAAGGAATTAAATGACTAAATTAAATAAATTCATATGTTTATTTAATTTAGAGATGAAAAGGTGTAAGGTAAAGTATGTAATTGTTGAATTAAATAGTTTAGGCACTTTAGGTAGAAGGCAAAATATTAATTTAAATAAATCATTTAATTAATATTGCTGAAATAGATGAATGAGGTAGATGAGTTTGACCATGTGGGAGTGGTCAAATTTGGATGTCTACAGGTTGGATCTCCATGTTATATTCCTGCAGTAGTGTGACCCCTTTTTCTTTCCTTTCTCCTGGTTCATGTTGTATCATCAATACCTTAAAAGCGAGGTCCATAACGATAGAAGGCACTTTGTTTCTTAGGATGTAATGCTTGAATTTTTTGACTCCTCTAACCAAGGCATATGCTTTCTATTCAACATTACGATAGTGGAATTAAAATATTTTAGGAAAGCACTCATAAAAGTAATAGGATGCTTATTTTCATCATCATCCTTTTTAGTTAGCATGGTAGCACATACGAGTGGTCTGAAGCAAACTAATAGAAATAGAATGGCTTGAGGTAGTTAGGGCTGAAAAGCATGAGAGAATCAGTGATGGCTCTTTTAATTTCAACAAAAGCTTGTTTAGCTTTTGGTGTAACTCTAATTTGGCATCTTGTTTGAGCATTGCATTCAATGACTTTACTATTTCTACAAATCTAGTGATGAACTTCTTGACAAAGTTGATCTTATCAAAGAAATATTTCATCTCCTTTTTGTTGCCTAGAGGTTGGATCTTCAAGATGAATTGAATGCGCTCCGGATCTATGGATACACCCTTTTTCAAAATCACGTGTCCCAACAATTTTCCTTCTGTCACTCCAAAGATGCACTTCTTTGGGTTCAATGAAATGAAAAAATCTTTGCACTTCTAGAACACCTTGCATAAGTCAGATACATGGTCCCCTCTTTTCTTCAAGAACATCGTAAGATCATCCATGTATATGATGATGCATTTATCGATGAGGTCCTTGAAGGCTATATCCATAACACACTAAAATTTTACACCTAAATTGATCAAACCAAACACATCCTCTTGTATGCAAAAGTCCACCATTTAGTGGTGAAGGTCATTTTATGCCTATCTTTGTATTGTACCATCACCTAGTTATATCCAAAGTAGTCATTAAGAAATGACATCATTTGAGAACCATTTACTATCTGCAACACTTCGTCAATTGAGGACACCCGATAGTTTCCCTTCTCAGAAGCTCGATTTAGGTTTCTAAAATCCACACATAGTTTGATTTCTCTATTTTTCTTTTGGAAAAAAACTAAATTTACCACCCATGTGGAATTCCTGACGGGGAAAATGATATGGGAAAACAATAACTTTTGCACTTCCTTGAAGATAATGGGTTCTAGTAGTGCATTGATTGGACATTGACACTACCTATAGGGCCTCACATATAGCTTAAGGGGAATGGTATGAATGATGATTAACATATTATATGCTTTGAGGTTATTGTACCCCCAAGCTATCACATCATAATAACTACACAAGGCATCAAAAATTCTTTTTCTTTCCTCTAGGGTGTAAACCTTACCAATAAACACATTTTTAATATCTTTTGTAGTGCCTAGATTGTGAGCATCACATTGACTGTTTATGGAATCCTTCTTGGTTTGTTCATCCTGATCCCTCATGTGGTCTAGATCAAATATCCTTTCTAGATAGACCATGCCCCTAGGTATGGTGTTACTTTTCAAGTTGATCACCCCTTCTATGTCGAGCTCGACTTCTTCAGGCTCTACTTCATCTATGATCTGGGAAGCAAATATGTATGAACTACTGATGAAGTCAAGGATATGTTTGTCATCATCAAACACCTAGAAGTTGGTTACATTATTAGGTACTACCAGGGAAGGGGTAAGTTCCATAGTGAACTTCTTAAGGCTAGTCAAGGATAGGAGCTAGAGGGTGTTGGCTGCTTGGGCTAGTGCATCAGCGGTTTGATTTTTTCTATGGGGAATTAATTGGATGTTAAATGCATCAAACCATTCTATAAGATCCCATACCTGATGCCTATAGTTTTCTAATCTTCGATCATGGCATGAGTATACTTTCCTTACTTATTTGACAACTAGTTCTAAGTCCCCAAATACTTTCAACATTTTAACTCTCTTTCTTAATGCAATGAGTAACCCATGAACTAGTGCTTCATATTTTGCTACATTATTCATGCAATAGAATTGTAATCAATGAGTAGAAAAATATGTCTTACTCATAGGATTGATGAGCTTGAAGCCTTCCTGCTCCTTGCTTGGACTTGGAACCATCAAAGCACAACATCCAAAACTTGGAAGGACTTCTACCTTCGAAGCTAATTGAGCATACTTATTTTCTTCGCTACATGTCTATCCTTGTACCCCTAGGTGGCTACTTGCATTTAGGTTGGTATCGATCTTGTTGTTCTCCCAAAATATCCTTAGGAGTGATTTTCCTTTAATGTGATCCATGGTTATTTGACACAAGTAGCACTCAAACTCGAAATGGGCAGAATCATCTACCCTACACCATCTAGGCAACAACAACTTGCTGAAATCCATCCTAGCTCCTAAACTGAGTTGATCTTGCACACACTTTTGCATAAATTATTGGAAGCCATCGAAGAACTCCAGATGGCCATCATCCTAGAGTTCTTCATTGTCAGACTCAACCAACACTTCCATGATATTTGGAGTAAGAACCAAATTGGTGGGGGAACTACATAGCACAAGGATCTCCTCTATCCCTTTTTCTTCTTCACCTTGGTAAGCATTGGGAAAGTAATTTTCCAACTCCATTTTCACAAAAAAACACTTCATCTGTATTGTTGTTCTCAGTGATCATAAATTTCATTTGGGGCTCACTTTCAATAGAGATTTGATTAGTCAGCCCCTTTTAGGGAAACCACAAATGTGAATAATCAATTATAGCATACCCATTTAAAGCATGTGTGAAATATCTCCCAAATATGATACCATAGGTTTTGGGGATGTTGGCAACCTAGATGTCAATGACTTGTTGTACCCTGGGATCTATTGCTATTTTCATAGGGATTCTATTCACCTTGGTCTTATCTAGATGAGTCACCTTTCACCTAGATGGGGTTAGGGTTATTCCTAGCACTTGGCACACTGCGAATGGCATGAAATTGGTGGAGGCTCCAGAGTCTAGTAGAAAATTTTGCAATTTTTTTCCAAATATATGAATTGTTAACAAGAAAGGAGGGCTCTCTAACTTTCCTTGAAATAGTACTACAAAAACATCAACTTGAGCTACCTGAGCCTTATCTTTGTCATTACTTTTATCTTTTGTTTGCACTTGATTTTGCTCCTTGATTGGCAGTTTTTCTACTGGCTGATTTTTGCTAGGTGGTTGGTTGGGTGGCTGATCAGGTTTCTTTCCCATGATTTCCCTGATCATGGGTTCATTGTTAGAAGTATCAAATGAGACTCTCTTTGCAACTACCTCTTGAGCTAGTTTTGATGGGGAAATTCCATTCAATGATCAAAAGAGGGAATTCCTGACAGTGGGTACCCTTAGCAGTTCAAAGGCTGACAGACTCACTTTGACTTTCTTTAGCTCTTTTGCTACATATTCCCCCATTTTTTTGACATCTAATTTGGAGGAACTTCCTTGGGTAGCATTAGCGGATTGATCTTGAGTTGGATTGGAATGCCTGTTTCTATTGAAATACTAGGTAGGCACTTTGGGATAGGTTGGGTTGTTGCTAGCATTAGGACTAGGAAGAGTATTGAAATTATTGGGCAGTGGAGAGGTTGTAAGGGGACCACCAACTTGTATATTTCTTAAGTTATAAGGGGTTGCTCTTTGGTGGAACATATGAACCTCATCCTCACATTTCTTTTCCTCATTTTTGGGACCACTATCTACTAAATCATTTAGTTGAGACAAAGAGCTCTCGTTACTTACCTCTTTCACTTCATCCCCCTTCATTGCGGCCTCTTTCTCAGGTGAGTTATTGTCACTTTGAGGGAAAGGATATTAGTTGACCACCAAAAGAGATGAATCATATGGTTCTGATGGGATTATTTCTGTATAGCTTGAACCATCAATGGCATTTTGAACTTCCACTTGAAATATCTCTTCCGCAGTCTAGAACTCTGGACAATCAAGCTCAGAATGCCTATTGGTTTTATGACTTCTACACCATCCAGACAACACCACTTTAGCTAAGTAAACTCCACTTGTAGATTTTTTCATACCACCAGGAGGATCAAGAGGTTTGGCACACCTCCATTATTGGGTTTGGTGTTCCATGTTCTATAATTCCTTTGAGGTTGCCTACTTTCAAAGTTCTTTCTTGAGTTTTGGCCTTGTTCATAATTTTGATTCGAAGATGGTCCTAAATATTGGTGGTCTCTCTGATAGTTAGCTTGAATGCTCTTCTTAGAGTCTTGCAATGGGTTATTCTATTTCCTCAAATGCATAACATCGATGGACAACTTCCTCACTAATTCAGCTAGCTCATCAATTTGTTCCTTGTCCGCACTATTTTGATTTGGAACCGAACTCTAAAGGAAAACATGCAGTGTTGTGAGCTAGTTTTGTTGGGCAATTGGCATTTTAGAGTTCTATAGGTATGAAGGTACTTGAGATTGTTGAGAATAAGCTGGTTGATGTGGGGCCTACAAGTAGCTGGGTATGGATGGAGCTTGGTTTAGTGGTAGTCCTAGATGTGGCATGATTGGTAGTTATGGAACTTGGTTTAGTAGGGGTGTTTAGTGAGCTAGAGCATGAGTAAGCCCCTGGACTTGTCTAGGGTTGGTGGTAGGTCTCAATGATGGTAGTGGAACAACAACATGCTGCCCCAATTCAGTGCTCTCCTTTACTACCTCAATATAATCATCTATCAAACTAGTAGATGGTTGATGCATCCTTTTGACTAGGGCGGATGTAAGGTTTTCTAGAGCTACATAATATACCATCCTGGTTGAAGCATCATTGAATACATAGGGAGGCTGCAACTTCATATAAGCCTTGTGAAATTTTCTATTAAATGAGTTGATTGGCTCATTGACTTCCCTTCTAATTGACATGAATTTCTGGTATAAATCTGTGGGATTGATTGGTACCTTGAATTTTTGCAAGAAAGTGTTTTTCATGAGGTCCCAAGAAGTGATGGAGCCTATAGGCAGGTGGATGTACCAATAGAATTCTTTGTCTCCCAATGAGTAAGGGAAGAGTCTACATGCCATGCCCTCATGTTCAATTTGCATATCCTTTAATGTCATTTGGAATATCTTGATATTGTGGACTATGGAAATGGAGTGCACAACTTCTGTTATCCACACCTAAAAGGGGAACGAAGGAAGAGGAATATGATTTCACAAAGTTCACACTCAAGAACAAATCCTTGAGATTCCAATGCAAAAGAGATTGAAATATGTCAAAGAGATTGTCCTTAAGGCTAGAAAGTGATAAAAGAGATTGATTATTAATGCAAAACTAAGAAAATGCAAATTTTTTGAAAACACGTTGTGATATGCAAAATGACCTAAATATGCAAACAAATTGTAACAAAAATTAATGAGACTGAAGATGTGCACCTAGAAACTAGAAAGTGGTGGAGAGAAGCTTTGGAATCCTACATAAATCACTATTGAAGCCCACTGAGACTAATACGCCAAGCTGGGTGACTTAGTCCTATTTCGGGTAAATTCTTTCAGAACAAGTTTCAAACAAAAGGGTACTCAGAACTGCAAAAACCTCTATTCAGGCCTAGTAGTGGGACTCATATTGAAAACTAGGTGACTTATTCCACTTCCAGATTTTAGGAAATTCAAAAGTGTAATTTGTAGCTCTCAACTTGCTCTTTCTGTACCTCCAAGTGTCTGGATCTGAAACTACATAATTGACCTATAGGTGTTCTCCAAGCCCTCAAAGTACCTAGATCTACAATCACACAAAGAAAGAAAGAGAAAATGTTGATTGTTAGGGATTGGGGGTTTGCCTTGGTCAAACCCCATTTAGGTAATTAAACCAAAATGAAGAAATAAGATAACGAAGAATGTAACATGAAATAATGCAATTAGAAACTTGCCATGATGATGGATCTTGAATCAATTTTTGCAACAATGGATGAAAAATCTCGATCTTGAATGCCTTAGAATTGATCTTGAATGCTATATTGAATGCTTGATTCTTTCTTTCTTAACTTGACAACATGTGGGCTTGATGGTACTTAGATAATGGATGGATGAAAGGTCTCCTTTATAGAGGAGAGTTGAGTGAGTGGCTAGAATAAGGGTCATGATTAAGGGCCAAGATTAAATTAGAAAATAATTTAATCAAGGGTGGAGGTTAATTGAGAGAAGAAAGACATGGATAGATAAAGACTTGAGGTGGAAGATAAGATTGGCACAAAAAAAGAAGTTGTTGGAGAAAATTAAATAATAAAAATTATTTAATTTAGGTGGCCAACATAGGAGAAATAAATAAAATATTGATAATAATTAAAAATAATTATTTAATTATAGAGGAAAGGTGGAGTGTTAAACATTAAATAATTAAAAACAATTATTTAATGGAGAGGGAAGGGATAATTAAATAATTAAAATAATTATTTAATTGGGGAGATAAAGAAAGGATAAATAATTAAATAAATATAACATTTATTTAATTATAGAGATGAAAGGCCAGTGAATAATTAAATAATTGAAATAATTATTTAATTATAGAAGAAGAGGGAAAAGCTAACTTTTGAATTAAAATAATATTTAAGTTCAAAAGTGGGAAAAGAAAGGACTATTAGATTTAAATGCTTAATAAAATTCTACAAAAGTGTGAAAGTTATTTACAACACTTTACAACACCTTTACAAGACATGCATTTTATTCAGTTTGCAAGGGCCCAAGACCTAATGTGAATGCCTTAACCACATTACAACACTAGATTAATGAAAAATTAAGTCCAATAAATGATTAATTTCTCCCAAGTCAAGCAAGGAAAAAGGGAACACTTTTTTGGTGTCCATAGATATGCTCTTTTGTTGTCCTATGCAAATCATTCAGATGAAACTTGGAGCAAAATCCCTCCAAATTCTTTGGCATGTCATGGTAATCATTGAAGGACAAGGGTGATTGATTGTTTCCCAACCAAGCCATTGGGGGAGGTAGGGGTGGTAATGGCTACATTGCAACAACTTGTGGATGAGGTGCAACAACTATAGCAACACTTTCAATGTGGGAAGTGAATGGGGAAAATGTTGGTTGGAGTGAAGGAGAAGATGGAGATGGAGGGGATAGAGGTCGAGTGGGTGGAGCTGATGTTAATGCTTCCCCTTTTTTGGCTCTCCTACCCTTGGTTTGGGTCTTTAGCTCTTGGAATTCGCCCTTTTCTGGTGTGGATCTAAATACCCTATGAAATCTTTGAGGGGAGAAAGACCCAATTCAATCCAAATTAGCCTGGCCCTCCTTCTAGCGCTAGTTTTTTTGATGGGTGTTTTTTCACTTCACAACATAGACAACACACAAGTGTGATGCCTCTCTTGAAATATAAAAATCTAGAACTTAGTTTCAGATAATAACCCCAAGGTCTCTCGAGTGTCAGGTCATGACTTGCAAAAATATCTCAATTGTTGTTGTGATTTGTTGGTAATCACAAGGAGCCTTTATGGCTCACTAAGCTTGGAGTTTTCTTGGGTCTACAAATTGAGTTTCTAATTGATAAAAATGATGAAAAATAGCAGAAAATTTTAGAACAACAAGTTGAAACGACTTTACAATGATGCTAGAAACTTGTTTCTAACTTCATATTTTAAAAGAAACAACAAAAGGGAAAGGGTTTAGAAGTTTTCCTAAGTCTGCAACTAAGATGAACAATAACAATGGAGGATGCTATAGTGGACAAAATTCTAAATTAAGTTTTACTTAATCAAGGATAGCCTACAATCTCATAAAACTAATGCAATCTTCTATGGCTTACTTATGATTTTGAGGTGGCCACATGAATACTTATACATGCACATACACAGTTGAAGTTAAGTGTTGTAAATTAATTAGCTCAAACTAACTTTGTACAACAATTTTTCATCAAAAAACTACTAAAATTATGAGTTGGAAATGCATCAAACACTATAGCATACATCCACCATTAAAGTACAACATGAACTACTAATAGAAAATGAACTTAAATTTGAAAGAACAATATTGAAATAAACTATTAGAGATAGAATCATGCACACATGGAGAGAAATACACAAGAAACCATTAACTCAATGGTTTTCTTATATATTTTGTAGTGACATGTCTGTACACAAAAAATAATCTCTCTTCGAAAATGAGAGGATGCTCCTATTTATAGTTTCCCAAAAGAAGAATGAATGGTTAAGATTCATTTACAATGAGTGGCTTAGATTCATTCTAGTCAAGGGTTTCACCTAACCTCAATATTTTACAATATAAAAGTAGACTCTTTTGTCCTATCCCTATTTTATCTTTTAGTCTATTTCGTCCTGTAGCTACTTTTAGCTTTTTCAGATATTTTAGCAAATATTCATCATCTATAATAGGTTTTCCAACCTCCTTTTATGTTTTTCCATACTCCATGAACTTTCTAATTATAGCCAACATCTTCTATACTTTGGAAAGATTAGATTTAGAGATTTGGAAGGCCACTCTTTTGAATCTTTCAATTATTTGGTCCCAATGTTTAGTGCACTTTGGCACAAGTCTAATTATCTACTATGATTTAGTGAAGGCTCTTGCAGCAAAATCCATAAAATCTAGTGACAATGTGTCACCAACTCCTTGTTCCATTTTCTTGCGCAATTCTCATTTGACAGCCTCTGGATCCAGCTCCAAGGTGAGCATCTCATAACTAGTCATCATCTTTAAATAATCATCACTATCCACCCGATGTTCCACAATCCATTCATGATCAGCTTCTAACTCTCACAAGGCCCTTTCCAAAATTTATTTTCTATATTCAAAATTTAGCTGGAAAGCTTCAACTAGCCAATGATCTTCCTTAAGTAGTGCCAACTCCTTTTCCCAGGTTTCTTGAGAGAGCTTGAGGATGCTATCTAGATTCAAATAGGTAATCCTATATAGCTCCGGCAACTCCTTGCAGACGTCCATTATGTCTCCTACTTCCTTCTACAAAACTCAAAATTCATTGTGCATTCTGGCTATAAGACGAATGTCATATCACCATTATAAATCGCCTTGTTGAACGAGTTTGAGGTAAACTTGGCCCAGTTCTTCATTCTTTCCATTTTTTTTACCTCCTCTTTCAAGAGAAAGATAGGTGTAGGCGATTCCATTGGGTCTTCCTCTCCTGATAAATTTCACTATTGTATGAAGGAGGTCAGCTCTGCAACCTTTTTTTTCAATTCCTCCTTTGTAGATTGATCTTTATTCATTTGTTCAAGGATAGTAGACACTGACCCCTAGAATTCATTTATTTTCTAGGCTCGGTTTGCAGGACCTAGATTGATAGTAGACATGTGATAATCTTGGCCTTGAATGGTGTCTACATCTTTTCCCATAGCAGGAGTGGCTACTTGTAGTATTTGGAACTTAAAAGAAGCGATGGTCATGTGAGACTTAATCTTTGGCTTCTTCTCCTTTCGGGTCTTTACCTGAGCTTTGGCCAGTATAGCTTCCAACAGATCCTTAGGATTAAGAACTATTAGAGCCTTTCTCTGTTGGAAACACAATGGCAAACAACTGAGAGGGGGGGTGAATCAATTTTTACAAAAATTTAAACTTATCAAACTTATTAACCTTATTCTTAGATCTAATAAATAACCATGAACACATCAAAAATACACATAACACCAATAATTTGTTTACATGGAAACCTTGTTAGGGGAAAAAGCACGGTGGAGGTTAGTCCACAAGATTATACCCTATTAAAAGTATAAAGAAGAATAAATGGGGAAAGCACTTGCATTCAGCTGCACTTCCTAGAGCTCATTGCTTAATTATAGAAAGGATTACTTCCCAAAAGAAGACACACTATCTTACAAAAATATTCGGATTACATCCATAGGATTTTGAACTGAGAAAATAGCATTTGCTAATGCCTGATTATAGTTCTACTTAAGTACATGACCACTTCTTCACACTCTGCTTCTACCTTTGAATAATTAGGACATTATTCACACATCTCATACACAAGAACACCTTCAAATGGAATAAACAATCGCTTATATATATCCGCAACAAGATATTACATCACTACATGTCGGCCTCAACAAAATAATAAAATGAATACAAACTATCAGCCCAAAAAAATAAATAAATTAATGTGAATCAACCAAGGTCAACCAAAACATAGTGAAGAACCAAAAAAAAACATGAAAACATGAAAACACTTCAAACAGTTATTCCTTAAAGATCCACAACACGCTATAACACCTTGTCGGCCAAGAACATGAAAAAAATGAACATGCAAGAGAAAATCTCTAATTGTGAGCACAACGATCAATGCAGCCATGGAACACAGATAAAGAATGATCTAGAAACATCCACAGACATCATGAATCACTAGAGAAGTATCCACAATAATTGAACTTACTAGAATCACATCCTCTTCATTCAAGAAAACCAATTGAAGTAACGAAATGACTGTCAGAATACAACTGCTCATAACTCGATCAAATCTTTACGCGGATCTTTGAAACTTAACATGGATAAAAATAGACATACTTGACAAGAAACCCTTTAATCTACAACCTCTAATCATCAACGTATTGAGCTCGCCAACAGACTAAACTTCACTTCACCATTGACAATTTGCAACTTATTTTATTACAATTTTTTCAATATCCTCGACATATATAGCCTCTAAGACATTAATGCCAATAGTGTTGACATCAATGACAACCACATATCAGCAACACAACCACAACATCCAACAGTCTCCCCCTTTGGCATTGATGGAAACATGTGATGTGAAAACATCATCAATGCAACTATCTTTAGCACTTACTCTCCCTTAGGTTCTGACTATTTTCTCCTCAGCTCTTTCACATGACTCTTCTCCTTAGATATTTCATATTTTTTCACATGAATCTTCTCCCCCTTTGACATCAATGACAAAGATCTCTTTTCTCCACACAAGCTCTTAACCACATATCTAAACATCTAACTACCCCCCCTAAGTAGCAGCCACCACAACATCAATCTGGATCAAGATATGACTACGAAATGCATAGATTGATGCAAGTCAATGCATCTTACTTCTAATTATGAGGGGTAATCACCCCTAGCTTCCCTCTAAGATACTCAAAAGTATCCTTAGGAAATGGTTTGGTAAAGATATCTGCAATCTATTCCTTAGTAGGCACATACTCCAATATGACTTCCTTTTCACTCACCTTCTCTCTCACAAAGTGAAACTTGATAGATATATGTTTGGTCTTTGAATGCAACAATGGATTCTTAAAAAATTTAATTGTACTTGAATTATCACAAAATATAGAAATAGGTTCATTATACACAACTCTTATATCTTTCAACATCTGCTTCATCCACAATACTTGAGTACAATTATTAGTAGCAACAATGTATTCTTCCTTTGTAGTATATAAAGAAATGGAATTCTGCTTCTTACTTAACCATGAAATCAACTTCTTACCCAAGAAAAATGCACCACCACTTGTACTCTTTCTGTCATTCACATCACCTGCCAAATTAGCATCAATAAAAGCACTCAAAGTAAGATTATCATCTTTAGGATACCACAGCCCAAAATCAACTATCCCCTTCAAGTACCTAAAAATCCTCTTCATAGCAGTTACATGAGATTCCTTGGGATTAGTTTGAGATCTTGCAACAATGCATACAACATTCATGATATCTGGTCTAGTTTGAGTCAAATAAAGCAATCCACCAATCATTGATATGTATCTAGTTTAATTTTCTTTGATAGAATCATCATCTTGTGTTAACTTGCATCTGGACACCATAGGTGTTCCAACTAGCTTTGAATTTTCCATACCAAACTTCTTTAGCAATTCTTTCACATACTTGGATTGAGATATGAAGATCCCTTTATCTAACTAAGTAATATTCATTCCTAAAAAAAATTTCATCTCACCAATCATAGACATCTCAAACTCATTTTGCATCTTATCAACAAACTTCATGGACAAACTATCATCTCCTCCAAAAATTATATCATCAACAAAGACCTCAACAATCAAATTTGTATCATGATCAATCTTGAAATACAAAATACTATCAACAATACCTTTATTAAATCCAAGCTTCAACAAATACTTGTCCAATATGGCATACCATGCTCTTGGGGCTTTATTAAGTCCATTCAATGCTTTCTTCAACCGACAAACCGTATCTCCCTAATCAGTCAATTGAAATCCATCAAGTTGCTCAACATACACTTCTTCTTTCAATTCACCATTTAGAAATGTTGACTTGACACCCATCTGATAAACCTTATAGTTTTTGTAAGAATCATAAGCAAGAAATAGTCTCACAACTTCAATCCTAGCAACATGAGAAAAAAATTCTTCAAATTCAATTCCTTCCATCTGAGAATATCCTTTACACAACAGTCTTCCTTTGTTTCTAACAACTTCACCTTTCTCATTCAACTTGTTTCTAAAGACCCATTTAGTTCCAATTACATTTTTTTCCTTGGGTATAGGAACAAGAATCCATGTATTATTCTTCTCAATTTTATGTAGTTCTTCTTTCATTACTTCCACCCAATTTTCATCTTTGCATGCTTCATTCACACTATTATGCCCAGTCTTTGAAATCAGATAGTATTCTTTTGCAATTTTTCTCCTAGTTTGAACACCTTTGTTCTTATCACATATAATCTAATCTTTTGAATGATTTAGTCTTACATACCTTGGATTCTTAGGATGTTCTTGAACTTCTGGCACTTGTGATCTATCTTCTGCACCTACACTTTCACTAGTTCCTTCCTCTTGATTTTCTTGATTCATCGAAATGATCTGAACTTGATTTTTAGTATGAACTTTCTTTCATGTGACTGAACTATTATTCTAATCATTTGACTCATATCCATGGGTTCTGGATGGTCTAACTATGTCTTCATCAACCTTGACATTTGTACTTTCAACTACTTTCCTCAATCTCTTGTTGTAGCACCGGTAGGCCTTGCTCTTAGTAGAATAACCAAGAAAGATTCCTTCATCACTCCTAGCATCAAAATTTCCTATCTCTTCATCTCTTTTGATATAGCATTTACTCCCAAATATTTTGAAATATCTAATAGTAGGCTTGTGACCAAACCATAGCTCAAAAGGGGTCTTACCAATATCACCTTTGACTTGTACTTGGTTGAGAATGTAAATAGTAGTACTCACAGCTTCTCTCTAATAGATATGAGGGACATTTCTTTCTAGCATCATAGTCCTAGCAACATATTTAACTATCCTGTTCTTCCTTTCCACAACTCCATTTTGTTGAGGGGTCTATGGAGCAGATAATTGTATCTTTATCCCATGCACTTCAAAAAAATAATTAAACTCATGGGA
Organism: Sequoia sempervirens; assembly: GCA_007258455.2. NCBI lineage: Eukaryota > Viridiplantae > Streptophyta > Pinopsida > Cupressales > Cupressaceae > Sequoia > Sequoia sempervirens. Next base: position 18,218 of record VDFB02383786.1, on the reverse strand, counting down.
AGTGAATTCACCACCTCTATCTGATCTCAAACATTTAATCTTTAGACCTGTCTCTAACTCAACCATAGCCTTAGAAATCTTGAATTTCTCTAGAGCTTCATATTTTTCCCTTAAGAAAGTAACCCACATCAATCTGGAGTAATCAGTAATAAGTAACATGAAGTACCTATCTCCTTGTAAACTTCTGACTCTAGAAGGACCACACAAATTAGTATGAACAAGCTCCAACACTTCATTTGAACAATGTTGTTTTCTTTAATATGAAATTCTAGTTTGCTTCCCTAACTGACATTCCTTGCATATAGTATTAGTAGGCTTTATCAACTTAGGAAGATCACTCATTGCCTGAGTAGAACTTATCTTGATAATATTTTCAAAGTTTACATGACACATTCTCCTATGCCACAACCAACTTTCATCAAATTGAGCAATCATACAAATTTTACCAGTAGAATTCAAGTGAGAGATGCTAACTTTCATTTTTGTACCTGAAGCAATCACATTTCTGGCACTTCTCAATATTCTACACTTTCCATCCTTGAATTGAAGATTGTATCCCTTTTCAACCATCTATCCAACACTCAAGAGATTATTCTTCAGACCTTCCACGTAGAGAACATCATCAGTATTATTATTACTATCAAGACAAATACATCCTCTTCCACGAATTACACCAGCTTTGTTAGGACCAAATCTTACAATGCCACCATCATACTTTTCCAAGCTCGCAAATTTTCTTTTATCACCTGTCATGTGATGAGAGGATCCACTGTCAATCACCCATTCATCTTTTTCTTTAACTTTGGCCGCTAGAGATTTCTCCACATTTGAGAAACTAATAGATTTAGTAGGGATTGGATCATTTTCCTTGATAGCAATAAATACCCATTCATCTTCACTTGCATTCCCTTTATTAGATTCATCATCTGTCACACCTTCATCAGTAGCATAATAGAACTTTCTTTCAAATCTAGGCTTTTTAGGTCTTGGCTTAGGGACTCTTTCCAGACACCTTGATGCAAAATGACCTATCTTATTGCAAGAAAAACATTTAATAGGTAATTTACCTTTATACTTACCTTCTCCTTTGGCTTCTCTCTTGACAATAAGTGCTTCAAGCTCCTCTAGTTTTCTCTCCTCTTCTTCAATCTCTCTCATTTCCTCCTCATACTTGAATACATTTCTAGAAGAAATTTCTCCCATATCATATCTCTGTTTATCTATTCTGAAAGTAGTAGCCTTGAATGCAAATTATATCTTAGGAAGAACATCACCAAATTCACTCAACTCAAAAGTTGTAATCTTGCCAATCAACATGTCTTTGGTTACATTTGTTACAGTCTAGAGCTCCTCAATTGCACTAGCTTTTCCTTTGTATGCAATAGGCAAGGATCAAAGCACTTTAGAAATTATATATGATTCTTCCAATCATCCACCAACACATCTAATACCACACACAAGTTCATTCACTCTTTGCATGAAAGAAGTAATGTTCTCATCATCACCCATTCTCAACATTTCATATTTCCCTTTCAGGCTTTGCAACTTAGCAATCTTCATGTTAGCATCACCTTCATACAAAGTTTCCAACCTTTTCTAGATCTCATAACCAGTCATCAAATCCATCACATTTGTCATCTCTGAATCAGTTAAAGCACTCAACAATGCTTCCTTAGCCCTGATATTGTACTCGGCTTCCTTAATCTCATTTGCAGTAGAAGGATCATTCTATGGAATGATATACCTATTCTTTGTAATTTTCCAGTAGGGTTCACCAATGCATTTTAGATGACACTCTATTCAAGCCTTCCACAAAGAATAATTTGTTCCATAAAATCTCAGACTATCCTTCTTGTATGCCACCATCCTAGATCACCTCAAGCTATTAAACTTCTTCAAAGGAACCTACTTTGATACCAATTGTTGGCAACACAAGGGCATACAACTAAGAGGGGGAGGTGAATCAGTTGTCATAGAAATTTAAACTTATGAAACTTATTAACCTTATTCTCATATTTGCTAAATAACCATGAAAGCATAAACCATCAACACATCAGAAATACACATAACACCAAGATTTTTTTTATGTGGAAACCCTATTAGGGGAAAAACCACGATGAATATTTTTCCATAAGATTATACCATGTTAAAATTATAAAGAAGAATAAATGGGGAATGCACTTGCATTCAGGCACACTACCTAGAGCTCACTGCTCAATTATAGAAAGGCTTACTACCCAAAACAAGACACACTATCTTACAAAGATATTCAAATTACATCCACAGGATTTTGAATTGAGAAAATAGCATCTGCTAATGCCTAATTATAGTTTTGGTTAAGCACATGAACACTTCTTCACACTCTACTTCTTCCTTCGAATGATTATGACATTATTCTCACATCTCATGCACAAGCACACCTTCAAATGTAATAAATAATTGCTTATATATATCTACAACAAGAGATTACATCGCTACATGTTGGCCTCAACAAAATAATAAAATGAATAAAAACTGTCAGCCCAAAACAATAAATAAATTAATATGAATTGACCAAGGTCATCTATAACATAGTGAAGACCCAAAAAAAAACTCAAACATGAAAACACTTCAAACAATTAAACAATTATTCCTCGAAGATCCACATCACACTACAACACCCTATCGGCCAAGAACATGAAAAATATGAACACGCAAGAGAAAATCTCTAATCACGAGCACAATGATCAATGTAGATGTACAACACAAATAGAGCATGATCTAGAAACATCCAAAAACATCATGAATCACTAGAGAAGCATCCACAACAACTAAAATTACTAGAATCACATCATCTTCATTCAAGCACACCAACTAAAGAAACAAAATGACGGTCAAAACAAAACTACTCATAACTCGATCAAATCTTCACGTAGATCTTTGAAACTTAATGTGGATAAACTAGATATACTCAACAAGAAACCCTTTAATCCACAACCTTTGATCATCAACGTATTGAGCTCACCAACATACTGAACTTCACTTCACCACTGACAACCTGTAACTTATTTTATTACAATTTTCTCAATATACTCAACATATATAGCCTCTAAGACATTAATGCCAATAGTGTTGAAATCAATGACAACCACATATCAGCAACACAACCACAATATCAAACATTTTCTTGAATTTCTACTCAAGCCACGAGGGGACTTCCATTTGATGTTTTGCAGATTCATGATCCCTCCACTCTTCCTGTTCCTTTAAGGGCTCATTCTCTTCATGCATAGGAGCCTCTTCATCATTTATTTCCTCCTCATATGGCTTGGAAGCTTCTTTTGCGCTTTCTTCTTGCATAGCCTTCTCTTTGGCAGAATCTGTATATTCTTCAGTAACAATTTCCTCCTATACTACCCTTTGAGCTAGGTTTTCATGTTCAATCTCAGCTTCCTTTTCTTTCTCAACACTTCTTTCTTTTGCATTCTTCTCCTTTTCTTTGTCTACCTCTCCCTCATGGTATGCTTCTTCATGTTGCAGGTCCTCATCTTGGCCAGTTGTTGGGAGCTCATCAATTATCTCCACATCAGTATCTGTGTCAATCTTCCCTTCCTTGGAGTGATGCTCCTCAATGTTTTCTTCATCATCCTTGTACTCATGGGGTTGTTCCCCTTTAGGCTCTTGATCAGATGTTTCAACTTCATACTACACATCAAGCTTGCTTGCATCTTCCTCCTTGGGCATTTGTTGACCTTCTTCATATGAGGCTATTTTGTTTATATTTATGCTCAACCCTCCTTCTGGATGCTCAAATTAATTGTCCCAATCAGAATCTTTCCGCTCCTCAATGATGTCTTTTGTATCTTCCTTGGGCTGCTTTGCACTTTTCCTCTCCATTTCTTCAAAGATTTGCATTGTTTCCTCCATCATTAGTGGCTCAACAAAAGGTGGAGGAAGAGGCAAAGCAGCAGTCACTACTAGATTTGACACCATTTTCTGATGGGCGTTCATTAGTCATTCGACAAATCTTTGTCGGAAGAGCGACGCAATGGAAAAAATCTTTTCGTCACTATTTTTTCGTCGCAAGGCCAACAACAAATTAAACATCAAAATAACGGCGAAGAATCGTCAGTCGACAACATTGTGAAATACCTCAGGATTTTGTTAGAATATGGAAGAAAACTTTATTTATCCACCGATGAATTACACCAGAAGTTCGTCACTGGTTCGATGAAATGGGCAAGCACTAGTGTCGAAACAATAGAAGACGTTCGTCGAAATTGCGTCAAAATACTCAGGTAGCAGCGTCGAAAGAACACCAAGAGTTCATCTAAAGTGCAATGAAATTAGCAAGGAGTAGCACCAGAAGAACACCAAAAGTTCATCGAAAGTGCTATGAAATTAGGAAGGAGTAGCATTGGAAGAACACCAAAGGTTCATCAAAAGTGCGATGAAATTAGCGAGGAGTAGCACCAGAAGAACACCAAAAGTTCGTCGAAAGTGCGACGAAATGGGTAGCGAGTTATGACAAAATCGTTGTCGCAGCTATAGCAACTTTGTCGAGCTTTTTTGTTGATTTTTCGGTGGTTGTCATCGAAATTGCGACGAAGAAGCAATTTTTTTTTTTAAAAATAAAATTTGTGGAAATGTACCATTGCGGAGACTGACGGCTGATCATACATATAGACTGCATATTGGTTTGATGCTTCAAACAATGCATTTCTTATATTGAAAAGTGCATTATCTTATTGAGCTTCTCTTTGTTTTGAGTATAGTTTAATATTCTCTACTTAACAAGGCCAACCAAGTGACAGTGGAAGCTCATTTGGCCCCTCCCCCCCCATCACATCACTCTCAATTCCCCATACCCAATCATATAACATTAATCATTGATTCATCAATAACATATAACATTCATTCATTCATCCATTAATAACATATAACATTCATTAATTAACATATTCACATTCATTCATTAACATATAACATTCATTCATTCATCCATTAATAACATATAACATTCATTAATTAACATATTCACATTCATTCATTAACATATAATATTCATTCTTTCAGTTTTTACATATTATCAAAAATATGGTTGTCATGATATGATTACAATCACTTTTTTTTTGTTTCTTTTTTAAAGCTACATAAAACTAAAGTGGAGTATCATTTTCTAAATCAATATATGTCCCCCCTTTAGTTGTTCTCGCCCTTTGCTTGTGATCTTAATGTACGCGTAGTCATCTTCTCATGACGTGGACGCCGCTTCAAGGGGATCTGCGCAATAAGAAAGAAATGTTAAACTGATATGTTTTATTATTATTGTTACAAGTATTTCATTAATTAAAAGAACATTAGAGTGGTTCTCTTTACCGATGGGTCCACATCATGTTCCTGAACTTTTGTTATAGACTCATGCTCAACATGTTGAATACCCTCTAAATCCTGATCTGCAGTTGAAACACGAAAGGTTACATTAATTAATACACCAATTGAAATTAAATATGTTTAAGAGAACATGAGGATGGTCCTCTTTACCGGATGGGACCACATCATGTTCCCCGATCTTCTTCTAAATGGACATGCTCAACACGCTTGATCATATGGTCTACATGCTCTAGTTGAAACATTAAAGGTTACATTAATTAATATACCAATTGAAATTAAATGTGTTTGAGAACATGAGGGTGGTCCTCTTTACCTGATGGGGCCACATCATGTTCCCGATCTTCTCTAGCCTGATCATGCTCAACACGTTGATCACGCTCTACATGCTCTAAAGTTGAAACATGAAAGTTTACATTAATTAATACACCAATTGCAATTAAATATGTTTAAAAGAACTTTAGAGTGGTCCTCTTTACCTGATGGGGCCACATCATATTCCTAATCTTCTCTAGCCCGATCATGCTCAACATGTTGATCATCACACTCTTATACGCCCTAAAGTACTGCATCGCACACCATGACCTTCATCCAGACGCTCGCTCCAATTCTCACCAAAGCTGCATTCCAATGTCATGTGCAGTATTATCATTGCTTAAATATTTAAAACAAATAGGCATGTAATTACTTTATGGTGGAAATTAATATTGAATAGATTATACAAGTATTCAATCTTAAATAAACTTTATTGAGTTTATTTGATGCTGTGTCTGATGCAATGGAAGATTGTTTTGCCCAAATCAAGACTTCTAGCATTCAGCCACTGTATCTTACAGCCTAGAATGAAATCTTCAAGTCCTTTCTTCCTCAAACTCATGAATCTCAGAGTCTCTACATTTTGCAGAAGATCAATGCGAATTTTTCTTCTATGGTGTGATAAAACCAAAAATTGTTTGCAATTTATTATTTGGATGCAATATTTCATTTATTGATACTTGCAATTTGTGTGGCTAATTTCATATAACCACTAGAGCTAAGTTTGTGTTGCCCATGTTTTTCTAGTCTTTCTTTTGTTGCCTTCCATGTGTCGTAGCTTTTGAAAATTTTGGAATACTTAGATTATGTAAAAAAGAAAGAGTAATCGCGATATAATTACATTGTTGATAGTATCACACATAGCATACTACTTTTAAAAATTTAATGGCATTTCCATAGCATATATATATTGAGAGCAAATAAAATACAGAGTTGAATCCATGAATTATAGAAATAGATTTTTGTTGGTTATATTCATATCGCTGATTACATTGCAAAAAACATACTACAACTACATAAATATCGATGGTGATGCTTGTCTATGCTACCACATTTTTCATACATGTCTACCAAATCATTTTATCAAACAGCTTCAATCGCCTTGTCGCTATGGCTAAAAGTCAAAATAGGTAAGCTTTCAAACAGTTAAGTGGATGCTTGGAAAAATATATCAAAGCATAATATATAATAGCATAGACAAGGCAGTTGAATCAAGCCAAAAATGCTCAATGAAATGTGGTCTCATGGTGATGGAAATTCCATGACAACTATAGCACTCATTGTCATGGCATTCATATGGCATTCCATCACCATGAGACCACATTTTTTGAAGCATTTTTTCAAATAGTTTACTACCTTTCTATGCTACCACATTTTTCATACCGCTATGGCTAAAAATTAAAACTCAAATAGGTGCTTTTCGAACAAGCTATGGATGCTTTGGAAAATCTACTGAAAGATAATAGTAGCATAACATAGACAAGGCAAGAATTGTTTGAAAATGCTCAAAAGAAATGCAGCTCATTCGCGATGAATGCCATGATAATCCATAGCACTTACTTTTCATGGCATTCATCATGGCATTCCATCACCATGAGACTACATTTCTTTGAGATATTTTTGTCATGCAAACCACTTTGTCTATTAGTAATCGTGATTTTTCATACATGTCTACCAAAAGCATTTTATCAAATAGTTCATTGCTTGCTGCTATGGCTAAAAGTCTAAAATAGGTGCTTTTAAACAAGCTTTCATGGATGCTTAAAAAATCTATCAAATCATAATAGTAAGCAATAGCATAGACAAGGCAGTTGAACTCCGCTTCAAAAAATCCTCAAAGAAATGTGGTCTCGATGGTGATGGAATGCCATGACAATCCATAGCAATTTTCTTGTCATGGCATTCGCTATGGCATTCCATCACCATGAGACCACATTTTTTTGAAGCATTTTTTCAAATAGTTCACTACCTTTTCTATGCTACCACATTTTTCATACATGTCTACCAAAGCATTTTATCAAATAGTTCAATGCCTTCATGCTATGGCTAAAAAGTAAAAACCTCAAACAAGTGCTTTCGAACAAGCTATGGATGCTTGGAAAAAATCTACCAAAGCATAATAGTAAGCAATAACATAGACAAGGCAGTAAATTGTTTGAAAAATTCCTAAAAGAAATGTAGTCTCATAGTGATGCAATGCATGACAATCCATAGCAATTTGTTTGTCATGGCATTCATCATGGCATTTCATCACCATGAGACTACATTTCATTGAGACATTTTTTTCAAGTAGTTCATTGCCTTGTCTATGCTAACACATTTTTCATACATGTCTACCAAAGCATTTTATCAAATAGTTCATTGCCTTGCTGCTATGGCTAAAAGCCTAAAATAGGTGCTTTCAAACAAGCTATGGATGCTTGGAAAAATCTATCAAAGCATAATAGTAAGCAATAGCATAGACAAAGGCAGTGAACTATTTCAAAAAATGCCTCAAAGAAATGTGGTCTCATGGTGATGGAATGCCATGACAATCCATAGAAATTTGCTTGTCATGGCATTGTTATGGCATTCCATCACCATGAGACCACATTTTTGAAGCATTTTTTCAAATAGTTCACTACCTTTTCTATGCTACCACATTTTTCATACATGTCTACCAAAGCATTTTATCAAATAGTTCAATGCCTTCATGCTATGGCTAAAAAGTAAAACCTCAAATAGGTGCTTTCGAACAAGCTATGGATGCTTGGAAAAAATCTACCAAAGCATAATAGTAAGCAATAACATAGACAAGGCAGTGAATTGTGATGGAGCCTCAAATTTACATCCGGGATTTCTTTTATTATTGGTGGTCTTGTTTATCCGAGTGGTGCCTAGGGCTGGAGTTATTACTTTGCTTTCATAAACCCTTGGTTTTCTATCTTTGGTATGGGTCTGTTCTATCGTTACTTTTTGGAGAAGGTTTTTAAAAAAGAAAACAACCTATGTCTCATTAACTCATCTAAGGCCTAGCCCTTTTTAATAAAATGATAAATATTTTATTGTTGGCCTCCTTTTATTTACCAAAGTCTGAGTCGGGTTTGTGCCTTATGTTTTTAAAACAACCTTATGTCATCGACCGTCATTGCCCTAAGCCGCATCCCCTTCCTTAGGTTTTTTCTCCTAAGTAATGTTTAATGTTTTGCAGGGGTTATTTGATGGCTGTTGATCTCCTCATAGATACATCCTGACCACTCCTTGCCATATTGCAATCCCAACTTGAGCCATCATGATATTGTGGGTGAGTGCCATGTGTCCCAGGTTGTTGATGTCCGAAAAGAAAATAAAATGATTTAATAAATGCATCAGACTTTAGTGTGTTATCAAGTGGGTTACTAAATTGCCTGAGCGGTGCACGTGTTTATAATCAACGGCGATGTTTTAATCTTGATGAAAAAGCTGCTCAGCGAATAGGCCTTAAGAGTGTCCCTTGTTTTACTTGATCGTGGTCACCGATGAAGAGATCAACAGTTGCCCGCTATCACGCAATCCCAACTTGAGCAATTGCGATATCGCAGGCGAGCTCCACATGTATCTTCCTAGCGTTGCATATAATGGTGGGCCCTGGGGATAATGTGGAAGGCATTGTCAGCATTTTTAAGGAGGACCGTTCGATGATCTGACTAAAACAAGAGATCGATGGTGGAGATTTAAATCTGTGTCAAATACAATTGAAGGCGTTGGCGCGGTATGCAAGTAGGCTTTAATGGCAGATGAGACGTCTATCGACAATGTTCATAAAGTTCAAGTGTTTAATTGCAGACTTCTTTCACCACTAAGGCATTCAAGCATCTTCGAAGCAGTCCAGAGCTAGAGATAGAGCTTTCAAAAGCAATTTCGGCAAGAGTTTGATTTTCTACAAAACGCGAATTTATGTGAGTTATTTTCTTCATCACTGTTCTATCCAAATGTGTTTCTTGTGAAAAGCTTTGTTGTGTTGATTAGGGTTTTTCTGAATTAAGATTTTAGGGTTACTATTTCTCTTGAATTGTGGGAAATTGCAAATTCTACTGTGTTTTCATTTTGAGTAGCACTAGTCTATTCACAATTTGATTTTTCGAGAAGCCCTAGTTGTTTAAAATGGCACCAACAAAACAACATTCTCGCCATATTGACTACATGTAGAGGAATCTGTATGATGATTTCCTTAACCAATTTCCCCTGTCAACAAATGAAAAGAAGAGGGGTTTGGTTTTGATGAGAGGGACAGCCTTAGGTGAAGGGTTGAGATATAGAACCTACAACATTGCAGATGCTAGGGTACCAATGACGGGTTTAGAACTATTTAGAAGATGGTATGGCCAGCGAAATGCACCTCATCCTTTTTCAAATGGTTGGAGGTATGATATGGGAAAGCTTGTAGTATCGAATGTGTTCCTTGATGTTGACCTCCTCTTGGCAGTGGCTGCGAGATATGATCCTGTCACAAGGGTTATAAGGGATAATGATGTTGAGCTTTTACTGAATGTAAATGCAGATGTAATTCAGAGGGTTTTTTATTTGAGTGAAAATGGCTCATTCTTGGTCTAGATTGACTTCGAGGAGATGAAACAAGAGTATGCCAAGATTCAACCTCTTTTCAGATCAAAATTGCTTCCTCCTCATCTAGCCAGGGTGGGCAGTTCCACGATTTATATCAGCCCAACTGATCAAGAACCTTTCAGGTTAAATTGTTTTGCTGATCATTTCTTGGCAACCTTCTACTTACTTTGCCAAATTTTAGGTTTCAGTCCTAATACTGTGATGCCCATTTCCTATATGTTTATGGGGGATCAGATTCAGCATCCCAATTTCTCTGTAGTATATGATTATGCTTCTTTCCTTGCTGAAAGAATGCATGAGGATTTGATGAACTTATTTGTGGGGGACACTAGTGTTCCTTTCTTTTGGTACTCTTTGTTAATGCATATGTTCTTGTATGAGAATGTCGGCTTCTTCTCAGAGAAGATGGAATTGAGGCAAGAGGTAATTGGAAAAAGGCTACCAGTATAGGCTTGGAGTGTAGATATGTCTGACAACAAGAGGGATGCTACCTATGTGTAGTTTGACAACTGCTTTGCTTCTAGGCTTAGGGCTAGACTAATGGTAAATATGCCAAGAATTCCTGAGGATTTGCATGATTTTCTTCGGCCCAAAGCAAGAAGGCCTGAGTTAAAAGTATGTCATAATTGGGGTGACATCATTCCATACCCTGTAAGCACTATCTTAAGGGTTTATGGTTTCCAAGGAACCCCCCATATTCTTCCATACAATGTACCATCAATAATGGGATTTAGAGAGGTTTTGTGGTAGCTGGGATGCATCCATGAAGATAACCTAACAGGAAGAGAAAAAAGGACTTTATTCCCTAATTATACTATTGTCGCAGATTTTGTATTTTCCAAGGGTGGATGGGTTCATTTTGATCAATTTTTTTGATGATTACCATTTGAAGAATGGATCCGTAAGCTAGCATGATCCTGAGGGATTCTTTGCTCTATTTAGACAAAGAATCAAGGGTGGCAAATTTTCCCATGTTTTCAACTTTCCTGAAGATTTGATTAGGAATGAATTTGATTTGGGTAGGCAAGAATTGAATAAAGAAAAATGGATTGCCTATGAGAAATTGTTGGCCCTAGTGCATAAGTTGGATCTGAAGTATGATTCATTAATGGAGTTCACTCCATTTCACAAAAGAATTGATTTCCTGAAGAGTAATTTTAGAGAAATCATGAGCACCCTGAGAACCAAGAAGAAAAACTTGGAGGTAGATTTGAAAATCTAGGGATTGGAGGTGAGGCATGTGGAAGAAAGGCCAATTTTTCAGCCACCAATTGATAGGCCCTTATATAGAAGGAAAAGAGATAATAGCAGTGATGAAGAGGTTGGAGACAAAAAAGGTAAGCAAATAATGAAAGCCTCATCACAATCTGACCAAGGGATTAGAAAGCCTGAAGGAATAAAGATTGTGGATCTTGATTCACCGCCTCGAGATGACCCTATGGAGCCGCCACCAGAGCCAAGCCCTAAGAGGAAAAGAATTGAGGAACCACAAGACACTTCGATGGATGAAATAATTGTCACCGATCAAGACATGCAAGTTGGCACCCCTTCACCTCCTAAGTCAGCACAATTGGTGTTGACTGATCTAGATATAAAAGGACAGAATATTCAAGATGCAAGGATGGTGGCCTGCAAGGCATTCCTGGATGATGATGCCTTTGTGAAGACTCTTGTGCTCTTGCAGTTGGTCTAGAGGTTGAAACTTCAGGAATATCAAGACAAATGCAAGGAAAGAAGAGAAACAAGGCCTGACAGGTCTGATCAGGAAAATAATGATGAGGTCAAAATCGAGCTAATAGAGCAGTTCAAGAACCTCACCCCTGATGAAGGAAGGAAAATTATGTCTCAAGTTGGTGTCCTACTTCTCCCTGAATGGGACATTGCTGATGTTGTAGCTTTTCATGCTATCATGCAATCAAAGCATCCTATGCAAGGCAGTGAGGAGGAAGTCAAGGCAGCACTACAAGACTCTACCTTTAGTGAGGAGTATGAAAGTTTAGTGATATGGGCTTTAGCACCTCAGGGAATAAAACCAAATGTAGCTGATCTTAGTCCAAATTTAAGGGGTGGGCTCATCATCAAGAGAGTCTTTGAAACCTCAACAACAGAGGCCACAAGCTTAACACTGAATGTGGCCAAATTGGCCCAAAAAATAGCCGAAAGAGATGAGGCTGAGAAGAAAAGCTTGATGGAGAAATATAACACAATGATTGGGGAGTATAGTAGGATACAGGAAAGAAATGTTGAGTTCCAATCTGAAGTAGATAGGCTGAGATATGGGCAGGTGGGAGAATCTTCTAGTGCCCCTACTGCTAGAGCAATACCTACTGCTTTAGGGTCATTACCCCCTATTGTTCCAAACATTTCTATTCCTAGATCCCCAATTCAGACACCTGTTGATAGCCCTGCACTAGGGCCAGTTGAAGAAGAGGTTGAGCTTTCTATAGATCCTACCAAAGAGCAAATGATAAACAAAGTTACAGAATTACAGGCTTCCCTAAGGGAAAGTGAAGATAATGCTATGGCCAAGCACAATGAGGTGGTAGACACCGTTATAAGGCATTTAAATGAAAATGTTGATTCTAAGCTACCAGTTGTACATTCTTTGTATTCTTTATTCTTGGACAGAATTCAAAATATTAACAGAGACAAGGAGGTGATTCTACCCCTGATTGAAAAATGGATCCCTAGGGCCATTGATTTAGACATTATGTTTAAGGTTCTAGGTTTGATGTGAATAATAGGCCCCAATCATTAAAGCCTACTCAAATTTTTGTGAAATCATTGAAGGGTTTCAAGGCCTTTCCTGATGATCTGAGTAAGAAAATTAGGGAATTAATAAAGAATTTCAATGATTGGGATGACACTTTCCTACCAGATATAATGGATACAAGTGGAAATGTTTAGACATTGCAGCAATGGTAGGAAAAGGCAGAGGAGGTTATTAATGAACAAATTAAATTAATTTGTGATGATTCAAATCATGACTTGCCGGTAAATAGCATGGATAAAATAATTAATACTAGCATGTTTTTGGAATCATTTGAAAGGGAGGCCAACCAGGTTGCAGTGAAGTTCACACCTTATAGTACGAAGATGAAGGAGGTGATGGATTTTAATTGGCCGATAGATGAGGAATATCAGAGTTGGGTTTACAAGTACTTAACTAAGGAGGAGTGAAGCGGTGTATAGTACCACCAACTGACAGCTCAACAGTTATGTATAACTAAATTTTTGTTTTGCTCCATGGCGGTTTTGGGTGCATTTTTTGAGGAGTAACAGATGCTATGGTTATTTTGCAATGAGTGGAATCAATAGAAAGATGCTCTGGGGTTTGGTGGTTGTGTTTTCAGTTTTGAAATGGGATGTAGCAGTCCAATTGATCAATGACATGTGTAATTTTTGGCCCGATGCTTGTTGCTCCTTCATTTTCTATAAGAAGGATTTCAAGGCCAGAAATTAGGGCTCGCATGTTAGATATTTTTTGTAGTCGAGTCTAGGTAAAGTTACAGAGCAAGAAATTGTAAGAAATTTTGTGAATACTATGGCAATTTAGGTTTGGGTTATTTTGTAAAGGGTTTTAAACTTATGAAGACTGCATGTTTTATAACAGTACCAACATTTCAAGCTAAGATGATATATCTTAAGCTCGAGTCTCTCCTCTGTACAAACATATCATGTTTTGAATAAAATAATCAAGGATTATGATGTTCATCTCATCATCTCGATGTGTGTGTTTTCTATCTTGGCTTTAATTCAAAGAATTAATTAAAATACTTGGATGAAATCATGGATGGGTATGTTTGTAAAAGGATTAAATAAGAAGTATCAGGTTGGGGCAGAAATTGATAATGTTGTAATGCAACATTGTCAGGGATCCTATATGCTGAGTATTTAAATCTTGTCGAATTGTGATTGTTTATGAGTTTGACTCCCAATGGTATATGGCACTGATCTAAATCGTACAAGTTTGTAAATCTTTGTGTCTGTATGTTTTTGCTTAGGGCTTGCCACCAAATTTGCAAATTAAATGACTATCATAAGATATGGAATAATGTTGTAATTATCTCATGCTCCAGGTAGCTGACATTACTAGTGAAAGGCCAATTCATTTTAGTGATATCCTATTCTGTTGAGCCATTTGTGGGATTATCTGTAATTTTTAATGATTGTTTATGAGTTTGGTGCAGAGATCATAAACACATTATAGGGATCACCCTCCTGGGTCTTGCAAAACCCAAAGTGTAGGAGGATTTTTTAAATCCTCTCAATTGGTCCAGGTCCTTCGAGCTTCCCTTGATTGGGATTGGCAATTCCATAGGTAGATTAGAGGACAAACTTGGTTAACGCATAAAACCATAAAACCTCAATTAACAATTCATTGTTTGGAAAATTCCTAAAAGAAATGTACCATCTGATGGAATTCCATGACAATCCATAGTAATTTCTTGTCATGGCATTCATTGGCGGTATTCATCACCATGAGACTACATTTCCTTTGAGACATTTTTTCAAGCCGCTCACTCTTCTCTATGCTAATGCGATTTTCATACATGTCTACCAAAGAATTTTATCAAACAGCTTCATTGCCTTGCTGCTATGGCTAAAAGCCTAAAACAGTAAGCTAAACAAGCCATATGGATGCTTGGAAAAAATCTATCAAAGCATTACTAGTAAGGTCGCTTCATGGTTCACAGAGTTTTTTTGCCCTCGAAAATCAGCTCAATTTTATTCAATGCTTTTTTGGCAATTTTGAAGTTTGAAATGGAAAAAAATCGTGGAAAAAAATCGGGCCCGTACTCAGAAGGGTTTTAAAAAAATATTACATTAATCAGATTTTTGCAGATTTATGCTTCTATATCACATACCTTCCTTGGTCTTGGCAAGTGGGTGTCTTTTCCTTTTTCTTTCAACCTCTCCTTTCCATCCGACACCATGTCCTTCCACTCCCTCTCTGAAATCATGGGGAGACGCTCGTACTTTTTGTTCTTCTCTAAATGTGACCCATATTGGTCCCTCACATATTTTAGATAGGTACCAGTTTTTTAAGGACATTGGTTATGTTGAATGTTTTATTATCTAACAACACAACTAAATGGTTAATGAGTCTATCTTAAATCTTCATTTTGCATTCCATCATGTAATGATGGTGGGCTCCAAAGAGCTCCAATGTAATATCACTTAGATGTTTATAAAAAACATCATTTCCTGCAAAATGATCATGGGATCAATAGTCTAAAAAGAGCCATCAATAAGTAAATTTCAATTGGATTATATAGAATAATAATTAAAACATTTTAAAGTACTTGGGACCTTCTCTATCTTTATGGGAACGAAATCCTCGGTCACCACAAGTGTGACCGGCAATGTTCCCATACTAGTAATACATGAAGATCCAGGAAATGCTGCTAAAACATCACTCAAGTACTAATGGCCTCGCGATCCTCGTACATGTCCCGATGCATGTCCGGTATGTGTTCATCACAGAGGGTGTACTAATGGATTCTTGCATGGTATGTGCTGCCGACATTTCAGACGATAATATAGGCATAGATGATGGGGTCAGATGATGTGATGTATGCACAGGAAGATCGGGATGGACACTTGTACCAACCTCTACTCCTCGGGCAGCACTTATAGCATTCTAATATGCATGAGCATCATGAGGAGGCAAATAACCCTATAAAAAATACATATCTTTAGTCTATGACATAAAGAGTACAAAATATAAAACCAAGGAATGAACTTATCTTATAATTAAAGACCTCATGATAGCTTACTTGCAAGTTTTGTAATCTCTCTGTCAATACTTTAACCCTCTCTCTTATCTCATCTGTTTGAGGCATTTTGAACATCAATTGAGTCATTTCTTCATTGCATATTTTCATGAGCTTCTTTATCGTATCGAAAGGGTTTGTTGAATAAGCCATGTCATCATCAAAAAATATTGACTGTACCTCACTATGGATGCTCTCCTCTACTGCTGGTGCCTTTCCCTGATCAGTCGACTGCAACAATAATATTAAAAACATTATCGAAATTAACCCAAAAAACTTATGAAAAAAACATAATAATAAAACATTTTCCTTGTATCTAATTTGTACAATTACAATGAGGTAAACCTATCAGGTAGAAGCGGCTGAAGATACATTGTGATCTGTGCTCTAGGCCAAAGCCTTCTCCATACAATCAATGTCCCCCTGTGACAAAAATTAAATATAAAAAAATATTACCAAAATGAAACCAATAGACTTATGAAAAAAAATATAAGAATAAAATGGTATATAGGAGTCATTAATTGGAGGTTGGGTAAAATGGTACATAGTACGTACCACCCCCATAGTAATTATGTTTGTAACTAAGCGATTCAAATTGTAATCAATTAGTAACTCTTCCCCTGCAGTTATTGATTTTATCGCACATACGAATACACGGTTTCCCTCACGCGCCTCAAATATGCAATTGGGTTGCTTATTTGTTGACCCAGGTCATGTACTATTTATAAACCCTACAATATTCCCTGATGCTTTTGGCCTTTCATCAATGTACATAGCCACTCCTTTATTTTGATCCTTATCTTTTAGTTGTATATAATTTTGTCGACAAAGGCATTACCCCACGATACTGTATATCGAACTAGTTGCATCCAATGTTTGTAACTATAATGTGGTCCAACATACTTCATCAATTCAAGAGTTTCTATTACAATAAACCTTTATGCCATCCATGCAAAATAGGCTCCAAACCATGTAATGACGATGGTGCTACTGATATATCCTCCTGACACAAAATTGGTGTTTATTGGAGGAAGTTCCTTTGGGTACCCATTACATCTCAGATGTTTGTACCTCAAGGGCACCTCCACATTTCCTATGCTCTCATCATCATAAGAATATGACCCCCCTTCAGCAAGAAAAAATTCCATGTGTTTACAAAATTTTCTTCTAATCTTTTGACCTCTAGTTGATCTCCCTCTTTTAGACATAGTACATGTCTCGCTTTCCTCCTCTTCCTGAATTTACCTCGCTCGAGGAAGACAGATCTGAAAAATACCTATTTGGTGGTACCTGCACTCGTAAGGATGTTGGATGAAGTTCTTCATGCTCATGTGATCCCAAGGTGACATTATGATTAATCTATCATTTCATCACTAGAATTTCATAGGTTATAAGGTAATCAAGTCTTGATAGATTGCAAGCTATTGTTACTACCGTCCAAATGTGTCCATCACAAATCAAATCTACTTAACGTTTTAACTCCCAAACTTTGTAACAAGTGTTAAATGTGACCATGGTCCACCAGTTACACAACTAAGGCCTCAAATGTATTCTCTAATTGTAATCAAAGGACTTTTTCTCTTCATTCAAGTAAATAAACTTGAAGGGAAACACCACCAAGTGGTTTATTGGACACCTACATGACTAAAAATAGCAGCAAATTTACATTTAATTTCTATATGTCTAAGTGGTTAACGGGAAGGGAGTGTGTACTAGGCCTGGTTAAGTCATCATAAGTTTACGCTTTGGCAATAATTTTTTTTTAAGTCATATTAAATCTTCCTATGTCTAATTGCTAGGAGATTTTTGGTATATTTTAAGGTAGGATGATTGATGAAAGAGCCCAAAGACTAGATTAAAGACCAAATCTGCTTACAGTGAAAAACACCAACATGATCGATTTCATATTATATGTGTTGAAGACTTTAGAATTTCAATTACATTCATTTATGGATATGTTGTCTCTATAACACTACAAAACCATATGCTCTTTGCATTTACACTTGCATTTAGAAATACACATTTATATACATAGATATAGATTTCTTTAATAATTGATATGTTGTATTTATTGTTCTAGGAGAGCATCCAGTAATTGCATTTACATTATTTACATTTAAAAATACATATACATACATATATATGTGTGTGTGTGTGTGTGTGTGTGTGTGT
>VDFB02383785.1:0-44984 GCA_007258455.2 Sequoia sempervirens | reverse complement strand
AAAATTTACATGACATAGCCTCTTATGCCACAACTAGCTTTCATCTACTTGAGCAATTAAACAACTCTCGCTGACAGAATTCAGGTGAAAAATATTACCTTTTGTCTTTCTACCTATAGCAATCATATTTGTAGAACTTCCACGTATCTTGCATCTTCCATCTTTGAATTGTAGATCATAACCTTTGTCCACCATCTATCCAACACTCAAAATATTGTGCTTCAAGCCTTCAACATAAAGAACATCATCAGTGTTATCCTTACTACCAAGGAAAATAGAACTCCGCTAAAAAATCACACCAGCATTGTTGTCTCCAAATCTTACACTACCACCATCATACTTCTCTAGACTTACAAATTTGTTCTTATCACCAGTCATGTGATGTGAGCATCCACTCTCAATAAATCACTCATCCTTTTCTTCAACTTGGGCTGCAAGAGCTTTGTCATCTTTAGTAGATTTAGTAGCCATAGGACTATTTTCAAAGGTAGGAATGAAAAACCATTCATCTTCATTTCCATTATCCTTATCAGACTCATCATCAGTCACTCCAACAAAGTAACATTTATTTTGGAATCTAGACTTGTTAGACTTAGTTCTAGGAACTCTTTAAGGACATCTTGATTCAAAATGACCAATTTTACTACATGAAAACATTTAATAGGCAACAATTCTTCATATACTTCTATACCTTTCCTCCCATTTCTTTTACAATCAGTTATTCTAATTCTTCTACCTTTCTTTCTTTATCTCAAGCTATTTTAGTCTTCATCATACTTGGATATCTTTTTGGAACACTTCCCCAGACTATATATATTTGCTTGTTATTTCTAGGATATAGTAGCCTTTGAATGTAGATTCACCAAATGTGATTCTCCATCAAATTCACTTAATTCAAAAGCAGCAAGCTTACCAAGCAGCGTGTCTCTTGTCATCTTTGTTACTAATCTGAGCTCTTCAATAGCGTGAGCCTTCACTTTGTAGGAGGGAGGAAAGGATATGAGTATCTTAGCCACAATTCCATCCTCATCCAAAGAACCACCAGCACATCTAATACCCATCACTATTTCATGTACTCTTTGCATAAAAGAAGTGATATTTTCGTCTTCACCCATCTTCAAATTCTCATACTTTCCTTTCAAACTCTGTAGCTTAGCCATCTTCACCTGTACATCTCCTTCATACAAAGTTTCTAGATTCGTCCAAATCTCATGATCTTTTTGTATTCCTATCACATTTTCCATCTTCGAATCTATCAGAGCACTCACCAAAGCTTCAATAGCCCTGATATTATTTTTAGCATCTTTGATCTCATCAGCAGTGGAGGGACCATTATGAGGAATAACATATGGATCTTTTGTAATCTTCCAAAAAGCTTCACCAACACACCTTAGGTGACATTGCATCCTAAATTTCCACAGTGAGTAGTTAGTTCCATCAAATCTAGGATTGTCCTTCTTGTATGTTGCCATCTCAGATCACCTCAAGCTTTTAGACTTCTTCAGAGGAACCTACTATGATACCAATTGTTGGAAAAACAAGGACAGACAACTGAGAGGGGGGTGAATCCGTTGTCACAAAATAATAAACTTTTTCAAACTTTACTTAACTTAATCTCAAATCTGATGAATAAGCAATTAACCATAAGCAATTAACACATTAGAAAGACAAAGAACACCAATATTTTTTACGTGGAAGCCTTGTTAGGGGAAAAACCATAGTGGATGTTAGTCCACAATATTATACCCTGTTAAAAGTATAATGAAAACAATAAATGGGAATGAACATGCATTTAGGAACACTACCTAGAGCTCATTGCCCAACAATACAGAATAGGATTAAATCCAGAGGGTATGAACTGAGAAAATAGCTTTTGCACAAGCCTGATTACAGTTCCAATTAAGCACAGAAAACTCCTTCACTTTTTACTCAAACTACTTCACACTCCGCTCGATCTTCTTCACACTGTTCTCTACAATAGAATGATATTCATTCATACACACATAGGATCACACCTAGCACACGAAGCACACTTTTCACCGATGAAACAATCACTCTTATACATCCACTACATGAGATTACATCAACAACTTAGTCGGCCAAAAAAATAAAACATATTTGCAATGTCGACCCAAATTTACAATTAAATTTTCAATGAGGATCAAAAAACCATTGGCCAAAACAATGTTCATGAGCTCGCCAAACATTTAAATTTAAATTTTCAAGGATCCACAACATGTTACCACCATCGTGTTGGTCAGGAACATGAAAACCCAAATGTGCACAAGAAAATATTCGACCACAAACACACCAAACAATGTGGACGTACCAAAAAGATAGAGAACAATCTAGAGACATCCAAGAACACCAAGAAACAACAGAGAAACATTTGTAGCAACTAGAATTACCAGAATCACACAATCTTCACTCAGGAACGCTAACAGAGACCATAGAAATATTGTCAGATCACAACACGATCAAATCTATACACGGACCTCTAAAAATTCTGGTAGATGATCTAGATACTCTCAAGAATAAACCCTTTAGTCCACAACAGCTGATCTTTAACGTACAAAACAAGACACATTCATGACCTACACAGTTCCACTGAGAATCTGGAACACTTTCTTTTACAATTTTCTCAATATCCTTGACATATACAACCTCTAATGTATTGAAGGCTAATAGTGTTGACATCAATGACAACCACATATTAGCAACACATCCACAACATCCAACAAATTCAAATTTTCCTGACCATCAATACCCAAACTTTGCATCACAATCTACATCTCCTGTAATCACAAATTCCACTCATTAAATCCCTTTTAAAGAAAAACATTTATAAGCATCTCATGGAAAAAAAACCATTATTCAGTGCTAGTACATAAATCTCATAAATAAAACACTTTTTAGCATATTACAAATCCTTGCATGATTATCTTCTACATATACCAGGTTACCAAACTATTAGAATCATTAGATAACCTTAAGATTTTAAATTTTCATTTCACATCATTACCTGGTATTCATCTTTACCCATGAACTTTCTCGCACTTTGGTTTTACCGGAACTTCCATTTTACCAGAATCCAAATATTGAACTGGAGCACTATGCTCATATCTGCATCGCCTTGTGCCTTTTCAAATGTTTTTGGTTCTCGGTACTCGGAACACTTACATTACAAAGTACTCTTTGATTAAATATTTCTCTTTACTTTTCACTTCTGGTGATCTTTTCAACTTGTTAGCTCCTGCCAGAAGAGTTATATATGTTTTTTGCACTTTGGTCCCCGAGTCTTAAAATCTTGGGGCATGTTGTGAGACCACACAACAAACTGCAACCAATAAAACCAAATTTAAAACAAACTTGAAATTAAATCACCAGTTGTAAATTATAATTTATACATGTTTTAAAACAATAACTTTCACCTTTACCTAGATTCTAGCATAAAAAACTAAAACTCCACCGAAAACATCCATGTGTGCTCTGATTAATTCCAGTTTTTGGAATTCAGTAAAAAGAATTAGTTCATTGACATTGAACTAAATAATATGCTAATCCTCCAAATCCAACCGGGGATAGAGCCTTGCTTCCAGTCAAGAATCCATATCCCTGACAAGGTTATCTTTATAATTCCCCCCAAACATAGTTCTCTATTGCCAGCCAGATGTCTATAGCCCCGATAGAGATATTTGGATAGTCTAAAGAGTTGATTTCTCTCTCTTTTTTTTTTTAGATATAGCAATGATAGCTCATTTTTCTCTTTTGATATTTTAATGATAGTTCATTTTTCAACTTGTCAGAAATGAAGCATACTATTATGTTTGGAATTACATGGTAGCGAAGGTTACCTTTTGATTTTTCATTCAATGCAAATCCCTTAATCAATTCACCATTTCCCAAAAATTCATTTAATAATTCCCTGTTGGTGTGTATTTCTAGCTAAATTTCACCACTTTATGCCAAATGCTAGCTAACTGTGACTTGCTATGTGTTAAAAAATATGCATAAATTAAAATTTAGCAATGAACAATTTAATCACCAAATTTAAATCTAAATTTAGAAACATTAGTTACCACCCATTCGATTAAATTTTATGGCAACTGCTAAATAGTCGGCTAGCACTCCCAATTTGACAATGTTGCACCTCATTAATGGATAGGAAATGTCATGATATTATTGAAACATGATCACATTATTTTACATTATATTTGCATGCCTTACTTCGTACGTATTATTTCTTTCAAATTATCCAGGTGATGTCGTGTGTTTCCTTATCGGCTTCATTTTCCTTTCTACTCCACACACATAAGCACCTCCATAATTAATAAAACTTAAGAAAAATATATGAAATGATCACTATTAACTTTGAAATCTTCAACTTCCTCGATTTGTAATCTTTGTACTACTCAAATTTGAAGTAATTTATCACCAACTATGTGCAAATAATTAATTTGATTTAACATTCTATTCTAAAGATACTTATCTGGTTGCCACCTTGCAGCTTGCGATTTCCAAGACTTCACTCGAGGCAACTATGTACCACAACTTCCTCTCGGATTTCTCTAAATTCCACACTTCTCGAATTCTTCACACTTTTTCTTAGCTTTCTTTTCTTGTTCTACATTTTTGCTCTATTTATTCTCACTTGCTTCTAGGCCATGGATACTCCAATTTGCTTAAGCTACTCTCGCCGCCAGAATTTTTTCTTAGGAAGTATCACACTGCAAAGGCTTGAAAAGGTTTTCTTCATTCAAACTTCCATTTTCATTGTACCAAATTTGTGCTTAGTCCTTGGGGAAAAGTATGTAGAATCCAACCGCTATTTTTTCCTATTTCGACATGGCTTCTCATTTTGTAGCATCGCTTTTGGAAATTGGGCTACCTATGGAAGATGTTCATTCGACTACCAATTTGATAGTAAGGCCTGAATAGTTTGAAAATCTGGATACTATTTTGTCTATTGCACACTCGACCATCGGAATTCCTTCCATGGATGATATTCCTCAATTCCTAGAACATGGAGAAGTGGTTCCACTCTGGCCTTTCCTCACTAACCTCCATATTCATGACTTTGAAGTTCACCAAGAACTCCCCTACATAGGGTATTTATCCCTAATAGATGAGGATTCCCATAACAATTGAATGGCTACTACTACCTACAGCTTGACTCACTCTTTTTGGCTTTTTTTTAATCTTTTGAAGCAAGAATTTTTGATATCGCATGTATATATGTGGTATACACATATATATAGTTGTTAGTATATCTTAAAGTGTGTTTCTACTATGCATGCTTTTATCATTTTCATTTCACTGTTCAATTTTACAAATGTTTGAATTAACTCTCATGTGTAAGATAAGTTAAGCAAAATTTGCTAATGTAGAGGCCAAGCGAAAAAGAAAAGAAAAGAAAAAAACAATAGCAAAGAAAAACAAAACAAACAAAACCCTACAAAAAGAAAACTAACCCTAACTAACCAAACTTCTAATCTAACAAGCGATTAACCTTAACAAAGAAACTTATTTTAATTTCTATGAATATTCCCATTGTCATTTTGGTACGAATTACAACAGGTTTATCCTTAAATTCATTCAAAGACATTTCAGATGTTCTACTGTAACAATGAATTATCCTAAATTTTTTGCGTTTAATAATCATAAATTCAAAGGTGTACTTACCAATGACTTGGCTCATATGTATGAAAATGACCTCATTAAAGGTCGATTGCACACACTTTGTCTGATGTGACCATACTCTACCTTCTTCCAGCCCTAGTTCATGGTTTTCCTTTGTACTTTGTTCATTTCCATGAACGGTTGTGTCCATTTCTCAACTTTCTCCTTCGAAAATCTTCATGTCTTTGGTCATGTCTTCACTTTGCACTTTGTTAGACCAAGATATATCACAATTTATATTGTTATTAGAGAGAGAAAAATTAAAAGTTTGATACTTTGTATCTTGCATAAAATCAGGAAAATTTCCTTTTTTAACTTGTGAATTTTCAACTTGGAGCAAAATACACGTCTCCCGCTCGATTTTCTTGCTCCTTTTCCTCATTTGTGTTTTCCACATATAAGGAGAATGATGACTCATCAATACTATTTCCTCATTTTTGATGTGATGTCTCTGAATCTCGACATTCTCACCTATTTTCCTACAAAATGTTAGGATTGTCTTTATAATAATTGCAATTTTCAAACCGTTTTGATGTATCAGTTAATTTTTTAATATTTCCAATTCCACTAGGGTTGAACATTTTTCTCGCTAATGATTCCTTTCTTCTAGAAATTAGAACTTCTTTTGTTAATGGAATCACTTTACATATGGCCAAGCTTACCCTAGTTAAAAAAAAATCACTTGAGTTCACCGTGATCAATTGTGTCATGAATTCTACACTCGATGACTCTACCAAAGGTGAATAAACGCAAAGGATGTAATCTCTGGTAAAAAAATTTCCAAATTTTTTCAACTTCCATACCAAAATACCAGCTTGCACTAAATTTCACTTTACAAGCTTCCTCCTTAAACTCAAGACTAATATAAAATTCAAAATACACCCTCCTTCTAGCGCCAGTTCCTGTTGATGATGATTTTACTTGTAGCAATAGGGCAAATAAATTCTTCACAAACCAACTACAAAGAGCCTATCCTTCTTGAAAGATATGGAACAAATACAATCTAAAAGGGAAATCTACTTTAACAGGAAAATATTGACTCAGTTCAATCCCAAATCTTCAGTAGTCAGGTCTTGACTGTACTAGGTTCACTCCCGAGTATGATGTGATAAGCGTTGTTAATCTCAAAGGGAATATGGTTGTTTAAAATTGTATATATTAGACACTGAGTTTTCAATTGGATCATAAGAACAAATATCATGAAATCAAAAGATTTGAAATAATATTTCATGAAATATCAATAATTTATTTACTATCACTTAAGTAGATTTAGCATTAAGCATTCAGCAATTTCATGGAAAACGAAATATTTTCAATAAATTCCCTTCATTCATCTATTTTTTGGAACATTTTCAAGAATTTAAACATCTATTCTAAAACAAAGCATGAAAAATACTGAAAAATACAATTTCTCTTGGTTATTCTCCATGCATGCCCCAAAGAATTAACCAAATCAAAGAAAATTACTTTATACTTCACCAGATTGCTTCACAACTACATATAAAATGGTGCGAGCTTTTAAAGAGAGGGGTTTTAGTTTGGACACTGGGTAGGTTCTGTATGCACCCTTAAATAGTGCAACACACAATCTTGTTCCACTAAACTAACAAAACTAGCTACAAAAGATTGAAGAGATAGGTAGCTATCAAATTGGCTCTGATATTAATTAATGTCTACATACATACAAGTTGTTAGACCGGAATGATTTGGGAAATGTGAAAAAAGAACAAAACTTAGAGAAGGTTTGACTCTTCCAACATCCACTTTTTTTGAACTTAACTTAAAAAATGGTATCCTCTGGCCTTTTATAGAACACAAGGCATAGATAGGATAAGACAAATATATGAGAGGAAATACAAGGGACAAATCATATCAAGATAGTGGAATGTAGTGACTGGTAACAGAATTGCAATCAAAGTCAACAAAGGTCAACTCTAATTACACATTGAAGCTCTTCAGGCTTTAATCTTTAATTTTTGCCAAGATGATACTTCGAATCAGGATAGCATGTAGGAACTTCCCATATATTTAGCACAATTAAATTATCATTTTTTTCCCACACTTTTGCTTTGCCTCGAGCTTTCTACTCTTGGGAATGGGCTTCCTTGGAGGTTGGCGCTTTTATCCACCGCATGCAAAATACCAGGATCTCCACCATTTTGGTGGATTCAAACTCCTCTACCTACAGCATCCCAAAATAAGCAACCCAAATTAGATATTTCTATCCATGATTCGAATTTTCCTAACCATCCATACCCGAACTTTGCATCACAATCTGTATCTCCTGCAATCACAAATTCCAGTCATTAAATCCCTTTTAAAGAAAAACATTTATAAACATCTCATCTATACAAACCATTATTCAGTGCTAGTACATAAATCTAATAAATAACATGCTTTTTAGCATATTACAAATCCTTACATGATTATCTTCTACATATATCAGGTTATTGGACTATCAGAATCATTAGATAACCTTAATATTTTAAAATTTCATTTCACATCATTACCCGGTACTCAGTACCCTTACCCATGAACTTTCCCAAACTTTGGTTTTATCGGAACTTCCATTTTACCGGACTCCAAATATCAGACCGGAACACTCTACTCATATCTGCATCACCTTTTTCCTTTTCAAACATTTTTGGTTCCTACTATCTGGTACCCATAACACTTACATTATGAAGTACTCTTTGATTAAATATTTCTCTTTACTTTTCACTTTTGGTGATCTTTTCAACTTGTTAGCTCCTACCATAAGAGTTATATATTATTTTTGCACTTGGGTCCCTGAGTCTTATAGTCTTGGGGCGTGTTGTGAGACCACACAACAAGATCATGTTTGTACTCTTCATGTTTAGTGAATGCAAATGGAAGTCATATTTTTTTTGTTTGATTAATTTATTAAGAATTTTATCTCTGCTTTCTGTTATTTTCAGGCATGCAGATTGTTGAACAGTCCCTCAAATCTCATTCGAAAGGAATATTTCCCATGCCTATTTACTTAAATCTTGGCGCATCACCTTAGATTAGATTTTATTTTAATATATATTCTTCCTTTTCCATTTTCACCTCCAATACATGGAATATTTTCCTTCTTTAAAACCCAGAGGTTACTCAATTTAGCGCAATTGGTCCTCCCATTAACTGAGTTTCCCATAAGGTTGTGTGTCTAGAATTTTTAGGCATCAACAGTTCTTTTTCTGGCATGCACGGTGGGACTTTCTTTGAATGTATCTAAATTTAAAGTGGGTGTATGAGCCATAGACCTATTACTAGATCCCAGATAACAAATAACCCTAGCCTGCTAGTGCCACTGTCGGTAACAGTACAAGCAATAACTCATCGAGTGATCATCCTGACCCCTCCACCGGTCTCGTTACCAATGGCTAACAAAATTTTGTAGCATGGGATGTCAAAATCCCTCTCATAGAACCAGTAGCACCGTCTGTGTGGGATCCTATCCCAACCTCCACTTTAAAAGCTTTACCAAAATTCACCGGGGAAGGCTCAAAAACACCATTTTTGATCATCTGCAAGATGTGGCAGACGTGTGCTTGGTGCATAGTGTAGCTGATCAAAATGTAGCATTAAGATTGCTTGCAGCTTCTTTCAAAGGCAAGGAACTAGATTGGTACCGTACTCTAGAAGCTAATACTATTGGTACTTGGGATCATCTCGGGAATCCTTTTTACGAGCGGTTTTCAAACAATGGAAATCGGTCTTCACTATTCCAACAGCTGGTGACCATAAAGTGTGATCCTCAAGAGGCCTTGACCAACTTCAATGCCAGGTTTCACACAACTTGGCAAAGGATCTAGACTGATATTCACCCCCTGTCGATTTGGCATTCATGTTTTATCTAGAATCTCTCAACATCGACATTTTGGTGATGATTTGGTCCCTTGGTGGAAACACCTTGTCAGATGAGTATAACATTATTGTTAAGGCAAAGAATAATTTGATTGACGTTGGAAAGTTACCCCCTCGGCCTGCTATGCCTATATTCACAAAATTATCAGCTCCCACCCAGGAGATAGCTTCTACCAGTATGTATGCTCCTCCCCAATCTATGTACACATATCTAAGTGTGTCGTAGAACATTGCTTCTACATCTAACCCTTCAAAAGATGAGATGAACGACATCAAGGAATTGTTATGGAACTTCTCAAATGAAATAACTAGTATCAAGTGGCAACAGTCTATGCCTGTGAAGCCAACTTTCCAAAACTTCCAAGGCGAAGACCTTCCTACCGGAAAAATCAATTCCAAGGAGGTATGTGCATGAATTCGTAGACTCAAACAAATAATCAAATAGTGTCAATGCCTACTCTGCTATAGAATGTTCACCCAAGTTTGAATAGAGAGCTCGTAGTGGGGAAAAATAATAACGCTGATGATACCAATCCTTTGTGCTTCCCCTACAATGAAGCACATATGCCCCGAAATTGTCCATGTGGAAATTTACATCAAAGAGTGGTAGAACAACGTAATCAAGGCATCACACCAGACTCAAGAGGTTATACATATGCCTCTCCGCAAATGGAAAATGTGATACTCACCGCTCAAATGCAAGGAATGTCCTTGGAGCAAGAAACAGATATAGCTCCTGATCACATGCTCTTCTCATGGATGGAAGAAGAAGAGGCACTATTTACAAATGATGTTTCCACATCAAAGGCTCCTAGTAACTCCGCAATTGCACAACAATCTCAGCCACGCAAGGAGATTGTTATAACAAATTCTATGGAGCAGAAGTCTTCGAATCCATTGTCATTCAATGTGGTGGAACAGTTGAAGAGAGCCTCTACTAATGCATCCCTTTGGGATATCTTAGCTATTCCAGAGAAAAAATTGTTACTACAGAATGCCTTACTAGAAGATGCAAGCATAGAGCCAACTAAGCAACCATCCAAAGAAAAGTTCATTGATTCATCATCTCAGGCCAAGTTCCTCACAAACAATGGAGAGGAAGCCTCCACCAAAAGTAGAGGTAAGTCAAAACTGAAACCCTTTTCTTAACTCTCATTGTGGGTAAGAAATTGTTGCACAATTATATGATTGACTCTGGTGCTAGCACCACAGTCATGCCCAAGAAAATAGTTGAAGCCTTAGGACTTAGCTATGAACCTTTAAATAGAGGGGTTATGCAGCTTGATGGGAATAAGGTTGAAACTATAGATCTCGTTAGGAACCTCCCCTTGACTTTGTTCTCTTGCCCTAGTATCATAGTCCCACAAGATATTGTGATCATTGACGTTCCTCCCATGTTCGGTCTTTGCTTATCCCAAGAGTTCACTGCCAAGATAGGAGGGTATCTTTCCTTAGATTGGTCACACTTAATTCTTAGGACCAAGCATGGAGCTAAGATGAAGATAGTGTCCAAACCTTTACATTTGGAACATGTAGCAAATGAAGCCATGATAAATTTTGAGGGTACTCATACCTTTATCACCAAAGATGAGATGTATTGTAATGAGTTACTAGAGGATGAGAAGGTTACCAAAGATCGAACTAATGAAGAGGAGGTCCTCTTGAGTAAATTTATAGACATTGATCCTTTCAGTAGTTATCATGCCACCGGATTAGGAATTTATGTGATCTATGATGATGATCAAGTGATTCCAAAGGTGATGAAGGAATCCAAGGGTGGTCAAGCCTTAGAGTTGTGGACACTACATTTTGATGGAGCAAGATGTAAGGTTGGTTTAGGAGCCAGGATATGTTTGACATCCCCATCCAATGAAAAGACACTTAGATCTTTTCACTTTAAATTTACCTATTCAAACAATGAAGTTGAATATGAAGGCCTCGTGCAAGGTTTAAGCCTTGATGAATGGATAGGTGTTAAACAAATAATGGTGTTTAGAGACTCTAAGCTAATAGTCAATCAAGTCCAAGGTGTCTTCGCAGCAAAGAATGTCTACATGCGATCTTATAGACATAGAGTATGGGACCTGATTGAAAGCCTTGAAGCGTTCAATATCCAAAAAGTACTTAGAGAGTAGAATGCGGCTACGGATTGCATGGCGATGATAGGATCTCAATTTGAACTTGTTTCCAACTTAACTAAGAACACAGAGAATATACGAGTGATTTTTTGACCCACAATACCAAACAATGACCAGTGTTGGCAAGTGTTCAAAAGTGACAAACAAATCACCTCATTTATTTAGCACTCAGGATAGTTTGTCGATCAACTCTAACCAAAAATTATAGAAGCTTATGAAGGGAAAATTATACAACTGAGGTCCAATCCGAAAGGACTTATCACTCTCAAAAATTTATTCGATTGTGATGATGCAAGAAATGACAAGAGGAAGTTTGTAGCGGACAAGGGTGACTATGCAAATCTTTAGGTCGGAGATGGAAGGAAGCTTAAGGTCAGGAAAGATTTTTTGCAACATGATAAAGACAGGCTCATGCATTTTTGCAAAAAATATAAAGGATTAGTGGCCTGGTCATATGATGACCTCAAGGGGTATGATCTTGAAGCCATCCAACATACCATAGAACTGACATAAGGAGAAAAACCTATCCGCCAGAAGTAAAGGCTAGTAAACCCAAAGATTGAGGAAACTAATCCACTCCTGGATCATCTTCTCAATCAAACATAGTACATGGTTGTCCAACCTGGTTCTGGTCTGAAAGAAAAATGGAGACATCCACCTCTGTGTTGATTTATGGGATCTGAATAGGGCATCCCTAAAGGACCACTACCCATTGCCTTCCATGGAATCAATCTTGCAAATAGTGGCTGCCTCGAAAATGTTTTATTTGTTGGACGATTTCTTTGGTTACAACTAGATCTAGGTCAAAGAGGAGGACAGACACAAAAATACATTCACTACTAAGTGGGGAATGTTTACCTATGCAAAAATGCCCTTCGGCCTCTGCCTTGGAGAACTGATCAATAAGATCATCTTGATCTACTTGGATGATCTTATTGTATTCTCTAAGTCAAAAGATGATCATTTTGATCATCTGGAAATGGTTTTTGAAAAATGCCAAGAGTTCGGGATATCCTTAAACCCAAAAAAATGTATTTTCAAAGTGCCTCAAGGAAAATTATTGGGGCATGTAGTGTCCAAAGATGGGGTTGCTATTGATCCAGATCGAGTGAAGGCTATCAAGGAACTTCCCCTACCAATAAACAAAAAGGGAGTTTAGTCCTTCCTGGGGAAGGTAAATTTTGTAAGCAAATTCATTTCATATTTTTCAGGTTTAATTAGACCTATCACCCTGATGCTAAAGAATGATTAGTCATTTAAATGGACAAAAGAGGCAAGAGAAGCCTTTAATAAGGTCAAGGAGGATATTTCCTCAACTCCTTTGCTAGTGAACCCAGACTTTTCAAAGGACTTTATAATGTATGTGTCCAGTATCACTATTGTTTTGACCCAAAAGGATGATGAAGGAAAGGAAGAACATTCGATAGCTTTTCACTCTCAGACCTTAAAATACTATGAGACAAAGTATAACTTTGTCGAGAGGTAGGCGTTCACCATTGTTAAGGGGCTCAAAAAACTCAAACACCTCATACCTTGCAGTAAGGTGGTCGTATATGTAGCGCATTCCAATGTGTGTGAGTACATCATGGAGGGAGAAATCACCGAAAAGAGGGTCAACTGGATAACCAAGATCCTTGAATATGACATTGAGGTCAGGCCCACAAATATTGTGTGAGGAAGAGGATTATGTGAATATTTGGCATGTGATAAAGAAGTGGCAGCTGAGGAGGAATAACCCAAGCTAGTTCTACTAAATAAATTTGAGTTCGAAGGTTGTTGGTTGGCAGACAAAATGAGGTTCATGCAGACTAGGAAATATCTAGCGGGCCCCCTTCTTAGAAGAAGAGGTTTTATAGATTGAAAAATAGTGGGTATGTGCTTATTGGATGGGTTCTCTTCAAAAGTAATTTCAATGGTCTTCTTTTGCGATGCGTAATCCAAGAATGCCAATTCTTCATGGGGAGGATGAAGAATTCAGCAATTCCTCTGAATCCGAGAGTGGTTGAAGATCCCTTTGCACAATGGGGGCTTGATTTCATTGGAATGATTAATCCTGCCTCTAGTGTCAAGCATAAATGGATCCTTATGGCCACAGATTATTTTACCAGATGGGTCGAGGCCATGCCCCTGAAGAATGCGATTGAGGTGGAGATTGTAAACTTCCTTGAAGAACTCGTAACAAGGTTTGGCCCACCCAACACCATCATCTCTGACAATACAAAATCCTTCCTTGGTTTGAAGGTATGTAAATTTGCACTTAAGCATGGGATATTCCTATAGACATCTTTGAATTATTACCCACAGGGAAATGGTCTGGCCGAGTCAACTAATAAGAATTTAGTCCAAGTCATCAAAAGAATAGGGTCGAAACACCAGAGAGAGTGGCATAGGAACCTCAAAGTAGCACTCTGGGCAGACCGCATAACTCCCAAGCAAGTCTTAAAGACTTCACCATACGAGCTAGTATATGGGAAGGAAACACTATTTCCTATCTCTATGGAAATTCCCGCACTACAATTGCTTAAGTCTCTGGAGGTAGAACGAAATGGAGTCATCGACATGTTCAAGTTAGCTAAACTATTAGAGGTACAAGAAAAAAGGGAAAATGTGCTAATGGCCATGTGTAACCATCAACAAGTGGTTAAGAAGTGGTTCAACAAGAAAACCTCTGACCAAGGTCTTAAGTGTGGAGATTTGGTGCTCAAATTCAATGAGAGAGCCGCAAAGTCTAGCCAACATGGAAAATTTGATAGTCTATGGGAGGGTCCTTTTCGCATCATTAAATGCAAGCAACATAATGCATTTGAATTAGAGAATATGGAAAAAGAAGCATTGGGAATTCCTATTAATGGAATTCACCTCAAACTTTTTAATTAGCTTTATTAACCATTCGACAGTATAAATATGTAAATATTTTTGTGTTTTTTGTTCGACCGAGTATTTTTTTTAGTTGAACCCTTTAAAGCATGAAATAAGCAAAAATCAATGGAGACAAAAACTTGACAAAAGATATATTCATTATATGGTAATATTTACTTTGGGATATTACAATTCAAAATGGCTCTCAAGCCAAGCTTTTCGAGAATATATATATTAAGAAGCTTTTCGAGATATATATATAGAAAAAGAGAGGAGAAAATATTTCATTCATTCAGTAGGAGCATCATCATCAGGAGGAGCTTCATCATCAGTAGGAGCAACAATTTCAACAGGAACGACAGGAGCTTCGACAACAACAACAAGTGGAGGAGGATACACTAGGTTTCTAAAATCAGTATACCACTCTACATCGTAGAAAAGCTCTACATTGTAGCACCTTAGCAAGAAGTGGCAGGCACGAGACACCCTCTGACGGTGTTCCCCAATGGTCATCATATGAAATCCACTCAGAAATGGCACCCAGGGTACCACTGCATCCTCTTCGATATGACAACGGAGATCACTTGTTGTTGGAATACCAAGGCCATACACAATATTCGTTACAACTTCCCCAAGGCCTTCGAGATAGCGCTTGGGAAAAATCTCCATGGTAAGCCTCAAGATTATCTGTTTCAGTACCTGAATATCTAGCAGAGAGACAACAAAATGAGAACAAATATTAGTATTCACTTGATATTTGTATTCATATTCTATATAGTCTTTTCCTTGCACCCATTTCATTGCAACTATGGCTAAGGAATGCTTATTCTTTGTCATAGGTTTCAAGCACCTACCCTGAGACCTATTGCTAGTTAACCTAATGGGAGTATCCATTGCCTTTATCAATAATCCCAATTACCAAGTAAGAATTTTGCAGTGATTCTTAGGTCTACTTATAGAGGAAGTTGAGGTACAATGTGTGTGATAAGCATGATGGTGATCGAGGTGCAAACTCAAAAATCCCACCAGGTTGTGTTTGCTACGTACGAATTAGGATGGGGTAATTAATCAGCTAAAACTTGTGGCAAGTGCAAGTGGTAGTCTGCATGATCAAGTGCTAAGTGTCAAGTTGTGGATGCTTTCCAATCTCCAAGGATCAACTCAAATCTTTTTGTGTAATTATTACACCCTTTTTCTTAATCATTCTTCTAAATTTATTAAATGAAAAATCATGCAAAAGGTTTCGTACGCCTTCGATTCCTGACTCAATTTCCCAAGGGATGGAACCGTAGGACATGATGGCTAATCATCATTATGAATTATTGTCTTTTCAAAGGGGAAATAACTCATTTCGCATGAACGAAAGATTTGGCAGTACATTCCTAATTTATTGCTAAAAGAAATTGTTGTCTCCAACTCTAGTTTTAGAAAAGGGTTATGTTCCATGCAAAAGAATAACACTATGAAGAGTTTTGAATACACAGTTTGATGATAAAATTCAAGTGTGAGTTGCCGAGAGAAACTAAGTGTTTGAAAAGGTTTCCATAGAATCCTAAAATGACAGAATCCTAAAATGGAAACATAGGGAGAGGCAATCAGAAGCTTATCTGACGCCATCTTGACAACACCAATGGCCCATGTTTTTAGTGACATCTCTTATTCCTCGCCAAGGATGCCAAAAAAGCCAAAATGGCCTCACACATAGGTCGTGTAGAAGACTACCCACAGGAAAAAAGTCCAAATAGTGGAAGAATGGGATAATATTTATGATCCTAAGCTCGGAACCAACCCTAAGAATATTAGGGAGGCAACCTACGAAAGAAGGAAAAAGGCTAATGACAGATTCTTTAGCATACAAGTTGTGGTTATGCGTTCTTCCACAGTATATGGTTCCTTTAGTGCATCACTTCCCAAAGCTAGTTCATGAATGCACTCAAAATTTCAATTCAGATATAGGCATTATAGAAGGCTAGAACCTGAGAGTAGTGATTAGCGTCGACACCATTCAGGATATGTTATGTATCCCTACAAGGCATACTAGAGAAGCACCTGAGACATTCACCAGGAACAATTTGGACAATTTCTGGAGGACCAAAACCCATTCTCTAAGTTTTTACAATTATGAAACAAAAATGCCCAAGAATGATAAGTGGCCATCATAGTTTTTGGTCGAGAACAACAGTTTCAACTCGGACATGCAAGATGCCTTCTCTATCTTGGCTTTCGTTTGCAGCCTGGAAAGTGACAAAGAAGTGTAAGAGTTTCAAATGGGTATGGGTTTTTAGTTAAGAAAACAACATACCTTGTTTTGGTATGACTTTGTGGAGGCCATTGTTTGGGAGGTGCTGGACCAATTCAAGGAGTATCACACGCAATATAGATTCAGGTTTTCTTCTCTTCTTGCTTATATGTTTTTACACGAAAAACCCTGATTTCTTTGAAAAACATATGGGTTTGTCTATCTTTGATGAAAGTGGGGTGAGGAAGTCAGTTTCTATGTAGACCCATCTCCTTTTTGTGACCCATGATTATTATGCATTTTTTGAGTCTTTCCTAACTCCAATATTGCAATATTTTAATAATGAGGGTGAGGTTGGTTGTTATCGTTTCTCCGCTAAGCAAGTGAGATGGATGCAAGATTTTGTTCCTCCTTGCGACTAGTTCCTCGGAGAGGATTTTTCATTTGTCAGGATGCATGGTTTTACTGAGGAACCATTCTGGCTCCTGATCTGTGTGAAAAATAGGGTGTTGGCCCTTGAGGTGTTTAGGAAACTAGTAATTATAGACAAAAAAATTTGTAGGGAAAAAAATAAGAAATGCTTTTTCAAATGCCACTTAAGCTTTGGAACAGTAATAATGGAGAAAAAGAAGACATAAGATCTACTAACTACGCAAAGCTTGATCATCTAGGGCTAGTATTGATCTATGACAAATGGGAATATAATCTTGATGATGACTTAATAGATCTAAACGTCAAAGTGACTCATAGCTCCTAGCCATATTGGGAAACTTGGCGAAGTCTGCTGACAGGGAACCATACTCTCTTGGTAGACTTGGCCTATATTCCCATGAAGTCGGGAAGGCTGCCATGGCTATTTTTTTATTATCCTTTGGACAAGACTAGTGACAAGTGCAAAATTGGGGCCACCCTCTATAATGAATTGGCCAAGAACCACCAGAGAAGTGAGGAGAAAATTGTGCACTTTTGGGTTTATCATCAAGAGACCAAATGTCTTGATGCCAAGTTCCAAGAGCCAGATATGGATGATAGATTTGATGATCTCTGGAATAGAGAGCATGATGATACTAATGTTGAGGAAGATGAGGAAATGGATTGGGAGGAAGTAGCTACAATATTCAGAGAAAGAGAGGCAAAGAAGGCCCAAATATAGGGAGGTGGAAAAGTTGCGGACCTAGCAAAACTCCACTGAGCGTGCAAGTAACTAAATTTCATGCAGTAGTCATGCTACCACATACATGGGCTACTAAGAGACCCAAGGTAACCCAAAAATCTCAGGAGGTCATAGACATGGACAATTCTCCACTCGAGAAGATGTTGCGCACCGACACCACTCCAGGAGAAAGCTCGCAAGTACCTGCAATGAGCCAAGGATCAAAGTCTGCAACAACTCAGGTATCTTTCTCTACCCCTCTTCTCGCATCTCAGTCTTTGGTTAACCCTGTTGCATCCATGTCTCCAACTACTTTGAGTGTCGGCCTATCATTTTCTAATTTTGCGCACGTGGGAGGTTCCTTTCAATCTTCCTTCTCTCCAATGGGATGGATAGCTTTTACTCCTTTGCAGTCTTCCCCATTTTTTGTTGAGGCCTAATATGAACCTTCTATTACAAACCCTTTTGCTTCTGTCATGTCAACTCTGAATCAACCTACCACACAAATGGTGAACTTTGCATCTCCACTACCGCCACCACCCCTTATGAGTCCTTCGATCACTTCCCCAATTGAAACTTGGCATGGCATTTCCCCTTTCTCCCCATTGACAGTAACCCAACCAAAGTGGACATCACCTGAATCCATGATGGTTCATTCCCTTTTTCTCTTCCTCCCAATGCACCCTTTGCCAATGAACAAATTATATCACAAACAGAATTATTTGGGAAAAATTTCATGACTAAGGCAGCACAGGCTAGAAGAACCCAGAAAAGAAGGAAAAGGACACCGCAAAACCTGTCAAGCCATTCATGCAGACCCTCTTTAATGAGGTTCAAGGATCGATAATGTTCACAACTATGTCACCCAACACCATCAAACCTCAAGGGAAGATGCAACTCGAGGATTATACAATCCATGTCGTAGGGATTGATCTACACTCAACCCGGCCACAAGACAAAGTTGAGTTGATGGAGGAAACTCAAAGGGTTATGACTATAGACTTTTTGAAGCATAGTTGTCAACTAAAGAAGAGGGAAGAAGAACTCAAGAATATTAAAGAAAGAGTGGAGATTCTATAGAAGAAGGAAAAGGCTAAGGACGTTGAAATTGCATGCTTGTCTCAACAAGCATAGGTAGAAAAGGCTAAGCTCGAGGAGGAACTTTCAAAGTTCCAGTCTCAGATCTGAACTTGGTTGCTAATCTATAGCGAGAAAACAAAGAACTTCTAGACCAGCTAGCTCATGTGGAAAAAGAAGCCCAGGAGAAGTACAAGGAGCTTCAGGATTAGTGAGCTCGATTGGAGAAAGAAATGCAACAAAAGAATCAAGAGCTTCAAAACCAACAGGCTCAATTTGAAAAGGAGATTGGAGAAATGAAGGTCTCCCTAGAAAAAGAATGCAGAACCCAAAGTCAAGCAGAGGAGCTATTGAAAATCAAAGATACAGAGTTGTCATCCCTATGGGAACAACTCACTACATTCAACAAGAAGATTAATGAGTTGATGGAAAAAATTGGGTTGAAGGAGGTCGAGATAAATCTTTTGAAAATTCCTTCCCAAC
Source organism: Sequoia sempervirens (assembly GCA_007258455.2). Classification (NCBI taxonomy): domain Eukaryota; kingdom Viridiplantae; phylum Streptophyta; class Pinopsida; order Cupressales; family Cupressaceae; genus Sequoia; species Sequoia sempervirens. The sequence goes on along the minus strand of VDFB02383785.1, from coordinate 25,483 downwards.
CCTCTGTTCCTCAATCAGATCTCATTTTGGTGGCTCAATAGTTATATGTCTACTACTAGGAGAAGGTCAAGTCTTTTATTTTGTCCCTACAACCGACGCTACAATTCTTGGTGTATGCGGAAAATTTAAGTAGGGAGGTGTGTGGCACCATTGAGTAGGTCCCACAATTCATCACTGAAAAGGTGCCCAAGACCAAGCAATTGCTAGGAAAATTGTATATAGTGTTGAATGCGGATTTGGAAAAGGCAAGGATAGATGACCAGAGATAGTTTTCCAAAAGGGCAAAGGAATTCATCCATTATCATGCAACGATCCTTCAAGCAAACAATTTCTTGGTCATACAAAGTTGGACTATGAATAATATGCAGATGAAATTCTCCCAATTGACTCGGATTGGCCTACCCTCCCCCTTTCTCTCTGACCAATCAATGGCCATAGTGGAGTATATTGTATCAAATATTGAGGAAAAGCAATAGGATCTATCTACTTTCCAATCATTCAATCAACCTCTGATAGCACTAGATATTGAAAGTGCCATCCATCAGATAGCGCAGCTTCTTTTCCAGCTTGATTCTAGGACTGAGATCTCCATGGAGTTGTTGTTTAAGGAAACTATCAATCTGTATGAGGCGTAAGATAAGTTGTGCTCCTTATCAATGCCATCTGAGGTTGACTGGCTATCTTTGTAGAATTCCCTTTCAAATCTCTGAATATTTCCCAATGGACAGGGCTTTGGTCTTCGAACCAGGTTTTTGGGTTTTCATTCTGCAGGAAAAATGCCCCTTGTTAGTCGCCAAAAGTTGTGGATTTAATAATCCTTAAAGCTCCCTTTGGATGGATTGTGTTGGTTTTGTATCGGCCCCAGACCACGCTTTGTATGTTTGCATATTTCTAGGCTCTTTTGGTGGTTCCTTCATCCACTTGCACCACATGTCAACAATGCATGCCTTTGAGAATCCTCTCCCCTTTGTTTCATATATGAGCTCCACCCATGTGCCACATTACATTCTTCATAAGCACCTTTTTGGTGGACTTGGAAAGCAACGCTTTGAGCGCGGACCACACCACATGTCATCTCCGTAGGGACCATGGTTGCAAGGGAAGGCTAAATGAATGGGAGGCCCCGACTCTATGCCACGTGTCCTAACCAACTCTTTGGGTGGTTGACACATGTCTTCAGGAGATCTCTGCTACTTCCATTCTAGGACCACATCCATCATTTGTAGAAGGGCGCACTTTGTTCGAGGAAACTGAATGCCATGTTTTAGAATCTTTTTATTGCGTCAATGTTTGAGAATCATTGTAGGGAGTGGAATGGCCCGTGCTTGCAGAATATTTTTTGTTATCCAGCATTCAAGTAGTGGAAAGATATATATATATATATATATATATATTGCTTTGACTCTCGAAAAAAGGGGTTCAAAAATACACAAAAAAAGATAAAAAGACTCCCAGCCTTTGTATTGTTTTTAAGATTATTTATTAAGACTAACAGACTATTCTAATCTATTTGGCCTTTCTATTTTCTTGGTTAATTGATAAAACATTATACTGTGCTAGTATTGTTGTAGTGAGTAGTTTATCATCAAAGCTTTCATAATTTCAATAAAATTTCATTGTTTAGATCATATTTGTACTCTTCTTGTTCAATGAATGCATATGGAAGACATATTATGCTACTTGATTAATTTCTTAAGAATTTTATCTCTTCTTTCTGTTATTTTTGGGCATGCAGATTGTTGAATGGGCCCTCAAATCTCATCCAAAATGAAGATTTCTCGTGCCTATTTACTTAAATCTTGGCACATCACCTTAGATTAGATTTTATTTTAATATATTTGCTTCCTTTTTCCTTTTCACCCCCAATACATGGAAGAGCCGACTCTTTAAAACCCATAGGTTACTCATTTTAGCGTAATTGGTCCCCCCATTAACTGAGTTTCCCACAAGGTTGTGTGTCTAGAATTTTTAGGCATCAACAGACCTTATGGATGTAACATTGGGGAATCCAAAGATAACTTGATCAAGTTTCAAAGATAAAGAGTTGGCAATATGCCTTAATCAATTCATAAAAGTAAACAAATAGGAACAAGCCCACACCTTTGACTCTAAAAATATGTATTAGGTAAAATGCTAAGAGTTAGGCATCAAGGATAATGGTTAACTAATATCATAAATAAGGATATGTCTAAACTTGTGATCCCACAAAGATAACATAATAAAAATGGTCTAGGATTAGAGGTTAGGAATACTTCCTAACTCTTTCCTTAAATTAAAACAATAAAGTTATGCCCAAACTTGTGATCTTGAAAGATAATGTACAGTATAAAAATATCAAGGATTGGAGGTGGAGGATACCATGTAACCTATGCCAAAATAAAATCCAAGAGAACTATCTCCACATCTCCAATTTAAAAAAGATATATAAAAGGTAAAATATGTTGGTATGTGGAGCTTGGTCATGCTTTGGTGTTAATATTTTGGCAACTTTGGTAGCCACATCCCCCCCCCCCCCCAATTTTTTTAATAAAGAAATTTGTTGTTAATTCCTGTTGAAATTAGTTTTGTAATTTTCAAAAAAAGACTGTTTCTTGGGTGGTTGTGAGTTTGAATGTGAAGAGTCACATGTGGGAGTGTAGTAACATGCAACAGAGCATGGTTTTGTGGATCACAGTTTGTAAACGGGTATGTAACAAGAGGAGTGTTGTGTAGAGAAAAACATGAAGGTGTTTAAAGTTGCATGCAACTATGGATATTACTACAGACTTATGTAACTTGTTTTTTTGGAGATTAATAAAATTTTGGATGGTTGTTTGTGGCATATCCCACATTGGGTGAACCACATTAAATTTTTCATCTGTGTGTATTTGTTCCCATTAAAAATTTGTATCTACATTTATAATTGGTTTATAGTATTGTTTCATCCTATTGGTAAATCCCAACAAAACATTGAATATTAGGTATCAAGGATAACATCTTACCTATATTTAAAGATAAATAAATAAGGGTATCTCCATATCTCTAATTCCAAAAAAATACACAAGGTAAAATGTTAGAGGTCAAGGATACCATATAAATTATACCAAAAGGAAAAACAATAAGGTCAAGCCCAAAGTCATGATCTTGAAACATAAAGCATTGTAATAACATTAAGGATTAGAGGTCATGGATGTCACTGAACTAATACCAAAAGGAAAAAATAAGCATAGATGTCTACATCTTCAATTCCAAAAAAAGTACAAAATGTAAAATGTTAGAGATTAGGGATTGGGGTTACCATCTAACTCATACCAAAAGGCACCCAAATAGAAGTATATTTATACATCTCAATCTAAAAATATATGTAAGGTAAAGCATTAGAGATTAATGATTAGGGATACCATATAAATCTTACTTAGAAGCATTTCATCACAAGGATGGTTGAATCCATTACTCTAAAATAGAAAAAATAGTGTGGAAGCCAAGCATTGGGGATCCCAAAGAACCCATCCCAAAAATAGGATGGAAAAGAAAACAACACAAGTCTAATGTCAATATTAGGGTTAAAAAATTATGACATTATTGGGAAAAAAAATAACCTCAAACTCTAACAAACCCAAAAAATAGATCTGATGGAGGAAAATAAAAGTACAACTAGGACACTCTACAAAACTAATAAAAATAAAAAAATGAAGAACACACACAACAATGAAAAGGAAATCAATTTAAACAAACCCAAAATAAATGATCAAACAAAAACTCAAACTAACAAATAAATAAAAGAAATGAGAAAAGAGATTTACATTAACAAGCTAGAAGAAGCAATAAAATCCTACTTGGTTAATAATCAAGAGAAAACAATAAGGAACACATGGAAAATACTAGAAAGCAACATTTAAACTATTTGAACATGTGGAAAAACACCATTATGAGAATTGGAATATTCACAACAAACCACCTGAAAAACCCAAAAATTTATGTGTGCTAAAGTTTGTTTAATGTAGGTTGAGCATTGGGGTTTTGAATATTCTTTTATAGTCATGCCAGGTTAACTAACTTCAAAATTATTATGAAGGTGACACATCAAATCCTTGACAAATCTAATCTATAGGAAATGCTAAATTTTTGAGATATAAAAAACCATAAAACTCTAATAGGAAGAAAAATACTTAAGATAAAACAAAAGGCAAAAAGAAAATAAAAAACTAACCTCTAAAACAAATAAGAAAAAACCAAAGAAGCAAAGGCAAAAAATGGGGGTCCTCATTTTGCTAAGGCTAAATGGGGCATGTGTGCAAGGAACACCAAGATTATCTTCACATGTTAGTTTGTTGGCACCAACTAGAAACATCAAGAGAAGGCATAGTAAATAAGATAGATACCTCTAGGAACCCTTGATTTTGGGTGACCACAAAAAATTTCAATACATGGCCAAGGTCCAAAGACTAACTCATCACCATATTTAGCTACCTAAAAATAGTAAAAATTCCTTCCTTGTGAGCCCCATCAAAATTTAAATATTGTAATGGTTAAATTTGCATACCGTATAATTTCCTATTTATTTTTGTGTGTATTTTTCAAAGAGAGTGCCTCAATACATTTATATATTAAAAATTGTATATTTTTGTGCAAAGTTAGGTCCCTTTTCTTATGCCAACTACCTTTCAATCACACATATTTCTATACACCTATCCCTTACCCAATTCATAATTTTGTGCATTCTCATACATTTTCCCTATTCACGTATTTTGGGCCCATTAAATGCACATACTTCCATGTACTAAATTACCATATTGATCTCGGCCCTTTTATATGTTTTTAGTTATTTTCATGATCAACCTCAAAATCACAGACTTGACCATTTCAAAATCAAATTTTATTGACTCCCACTTATACCCTTCTCATCAATAGCCAACCAAGCACATTTTTTTGTAATGTGTTGCTATGCCCTTGAATTTAAAGGAGCTCAATGTATTCATTCTCATATTCCTCAATTATTTATCCATTTGTATTACAACATTTGGATCAAGCACAATAAATAGAATTTATAACTAGACGAGTATCTGTAGAAGCATATGCATAAGTTAAGAGCCTTATATTTAATATTATACACATTTCTATGAATTGAATTAGGAGAACATGTCCCCTTGTGACATAATAATAGTTCTACCAAGATATATATAAATATTACCAATCCCTATAAGAAAACCTTAAAGAATCAAATCCAATTTAACAAAGAAACAAAAAATTCTACAATTTACTACATCAAATCTATAAGTGAAAGAAAAAGAATGGTTATAAGCTTGACCTTAATCTCCAAACTTGACTCCACACAAAGAAAAAGAATATTCAAATCTCGAAACTAATATCAAACTAAAACATCCAATTTAAAATCATAATCTTTATATAGATCATTTATTCTTCAATAACATAACTAAATCTTATCATTTGTTACAATTTACATTTATTAAAATAATTAATTAATCATATACATATATAATTCAACCTAAAAAAAATCTTTTAAAAGTAGATCATGTAGAGCCTAGCAGCCCAATAATTTCACATTTCCTTGTCAAGAAAATTTGGTTGCTAAATTGAATATGTGGATATGGTGAAAGACCTTGTCAACAACAAATATTATCTTATTGTCTTAGCTTAAACTTAAACTTGTCCTTGTTGTTTTCTTTTAATAGAAAGAATGGAATAAATGGCTTTTAAAAAGAGGAGACAAGTGAACATGATAATACATGCACATGCTACCACAACTAAATGTGGTAAGACCCACCATGTCATGTTACAACATCATTAATTCAATGCACAATTATATCCACACGCTTTATGAAGGTAGATCATTATTATTAATCCTTATTTATTTTCCATTTTAATATTTTAAAAACACCATCTTGTAGGAAAAATCTAATCCATATGTTTTAAAGGGTAGATGGAGTAGTTCCACATATGGGTGATGGGTTTTGAAGGTCAAATGTGTAAATGTAATTTTTCTTATTTATTTCCTTTTTAATCTCTTTTACTTAGCATTTGGACATTAGTTACACATTCATTCATTGAGATATACAATAATTAGAATTTAAAAATGATTGGTAAGATTTTTAATTTTTCTTATTTTTTAGTTTTATTAGTGGTATCTTTATTAATGTTTTAAAAGTTTGGTGTATCGATAATTGATATGCGTGTACATTTTTACCAAATATATTAGGAAAACTTTAATTTTTATGTTTAGTAATGTATTAATTATGTAGTTGTTTATGATTCATTTATCAAACATTTCAATTTTAGAAATTAAATTGTTGAGTTGTAGGACCATCCCTTACCTTAAGCTTACTAGTCCCCTCTACCCTCATTATTGGTGTTTTCACTAATAATTTGAGGTTTTGGTGTAATAGCAATTGAGGATGTGAACATTTTAGAAATTAAAAGTTTTGGGTTCGATCTTTAATAGAATCATCAAGAATGTTGACACAAATCAGATATTAACACCCCAAATGTTAAAACTATTAGTGAGTCCACTACCAATGGATTCGAGAGGACTAGGGAGCCCAAAGGTGGGGGTTGAAAGTCCCACCACTCAACAATTTTAATAGAATAATGTAGTTTAGGATTTTGTTGAAATATAATTTATATGTTATTTTATTTTCATAATTGAAAATCTTTTACTACTAGAATTTTAACATAAATATTAAACCTCATCATCTTCAAATTATCTATATTTTATTAAATATTATATACTTCACAATTTAAAATCTACACGTGTCAACTTTAAATTAAAACTTTAAACCTTACCATCTTTTGATTTTTGAATTGAAACATATACTTTGATTAAATTGTTAGACATTAAACTTAACTAGAACTAGCCTACACCTTTTTCTTGGACAAACAAGATTTACTTAGATTTGATAATAAATAAAGAAAACCAATTAAAACAAAGCATATTTGAGAGTTATAAAGGTTAATTTTCTTCCTTTATTTTTGGTGAAACACAACTTTTAATTCTAGCCAAGTTTCATGTTGGGTCATTTCCATAATGGAAATAATCTAAATAAATAGACTATATTTTTTAGACTAATTAAATAAAGAGTTAAGATAGATAATTTGATAAGTTGTAATAATTAAATGTGCAAATAATAAATATAAATAATGATATTTAGCTTTATAATTGATGATGAAATGATTCAAATGAATGTTATGAAATTTGTAATGTTTGGATTAGGTGTGTCGATCTTGTAAGTCCTAAGTATTATGATTATAATTTAACTAGTATAGATATCTCAAATAAATATATCTAAGAGGAACTCAAAAATATCAATCTTGACAAGCATGTACTATATATCTCGATAATTTTTAATTGGATGCATTTAAGTTATCTATATTAGTTTAGAATATACATATTGTTATACATTTCATCATTTAAAATTATTATGACTTGATCAATACTGAAATTTATATAATTGGAAGGCATTTATTTAAGTATCTTACATAAATATATAGAAAACATTGTTCTTCACAATATTTTTAGAAATATATATAAAAAAAATAAAAATAAAAAACATAAACATTATCTATTTTAATTTTTACTTAAGAACTATTTTATTTTAGACATTATTTTCTTTATATTTTATTGAAGAATTTTTTACTTTCTTTTAAGAACTAATTTATTTTCACTAATAATGCAAACATCATAAGAATTATGCTTCATTTTTTAATTTAATAAATTTAAAAAAAATGTAAAAAAACAAAATAAAATTGTACTTAAAAAATTATTCTATTTTCTATATAAATATTATTATTAATATCTATCTAAACTATTAAATAGATGCACATATAAATAAGTATATAGAACTATTTATTTTAATATGTTAAGAATTATTTTATTGTAGTTATTTATTTTGAAATTTTACCCTTTTTTTAATTTATCAATGATATTTTTATTGTAATAAGATATTGATAATAGTATGTTTATTATTAATTATTAATAATTTAACATTAACTAGGTGTCAATTTTAAGTTAAGAGGTTTTTTTAGCGTACATGTCATTACAATTTGCTCTTTCTTCATACTTTATTTACACCTCTCAATATAATTATGTAGATGATAAATAATATCTAGTCTCCAAACATCATGGAATGGGGCTAAGTTGGATGCATGTGTGAGAGGGATTTTATTTATTTATTATACATATTATCTAGGGTACTCGAGATATTATGTAGAAAATATTTTAATAGGGAGGTTACCAAGAATTTTTCAAGATTGCAAGTTGTAAGAATATATTTCATATTTGGTGTTATGATTGGGCAATCAATAGCCTCATGGAGCACCTAAGATTAGGATCTTTGGTCAATTTCACTGTTATGACCAAATATATGAGATACGTGATATGTAAGCATTGTGAGAAGTGTAAGAGGAGTTAAATATTATTCTGAGATGCTTGGCCATGATCATTGAGGCATTGGATTTTTTTGTTGCTTATAGTTTTGACTTGGTTTTTTATATTAATGGTTTCTTGTTTAAAATTTATATATATATTGAAGAAATGGAATAGTGGAATGTATAATTGAACTTGTTCCTTTTAGAATAATTCAATCCTAGGTCTATCTGAGGTTTTTTCTCATAAGGATTTATCCACATATATCTATTGTAATGGTTTAAATTTATGAGTTTTTCAGTTTGTTATATTTATTCTCCATTGTTTTATTGAAATAAGTTTATTAGATTGATCATATCATAAGAACACTAAACTTTATATTGTAAATAATTTCTATTGTAACATTTATCTTGTATTTTTAATATTTGGTATCAAATATTCAATTAGATTGTAGAAGGGGATGCATTTGTATAGTTTTGTTGAGTTTTTGTTGTTGTAATGGGTGTATTATTTTAGTAATTTTTCATATTTAAGTGTACTTACAAAATCCATGGAAAGAACATCACAATCACATATTAAAAATGTTAATGTCTCTAGATTTGATTTCTAGAAATTGAAAATGGAGGAACTCTTGAAGGAGAGAGATTAATTAAGGGTTGTGACATAGAAGGATTATCTTATGGATATGTTTAATATTGATTGGAAAAGTATGGAAGAGAAAATCCAAGGGAAATACAACTATATCTCTCCAATTGTATGAATACATCTAAGCAGATTATTGCACACAATATGTGTAGAAGGATTGATGAAATTTATCAAGAAAATATTTTAGTGAACAAGATTTATTTAAAAATAAAATTGAATTACTTAAAATGAAGGAAGGAAACTCTATAGTAAAGCATTTAAATATATTTAATATTATTTTGAGTCAACTAGGAATCATTGATGTTAATTTAGATGAGGATGATAAATGTATTTCAATGTTATGCTCTTTTATTGAATCTTGGGAGAATATAAGTTTCAAATAGTGGTGGTATTATACAACCTAAGATGGATGGTCTTGTTACTATTTTTCTTAGGAAATAAATAAGAAAAATTCATGTATGAGGGTTGTAAGGATGTATTACATGTATGGAGTAGACCCAAGGGAAACCTTGGTAAGAAAAATGGGAACAAGGATAGGTCTAAGTGTAACGCCTACCACGAAACCCTAGAGAATGTCACACACAAAATGGAAGGGGACAAATTTTTTTTTCTTAAAAGTGTAATTAAACATGTAAAGTAAACTACACTAACACATACATTCTCTAAGGTACGTGACGAAGCTTACTTACTATACCCATTACTAACAAAAATTAATAAACATAACTTACATTTATTACGCATGAGATAAGATCATACATCCAAAACATTAAAATGCATCATTTAAGCTATAAAGTACAATAATGAATCCATTCACACATTGCATTTATTTAATGTTACAATTACAACTCTCATTTCCAAATGAGATAGTTTATACAAAAGTATTACAATTACATAGTACAAAGGTTCCCCTCGAATAACAAATGAGGAGTGATACAATTACAAGATATCCAATTGATATAAAAGTGACATAAGAGAAGTACAAATTCATTGATACACATGAGCTCTCCAAACAAGAAGTACCCACCATCACGAACAAGAACTGGGGACCCAACGGTGTAAGGTGCACATTCCACCCAACCATGTGGTACCCGAAGGCCCACCCCCCGTGCTAGGAGATAGTAAAAGAGCTTCCTAGGAAAAATCTACAACCTCTAGACATAGGCAAAAACAATATTAAACTACACAAGTACAAAACTTACAAAATGGTTACAATGCTTCTAGATGACAATGATCAACTGCATAATACAACAAACTGACTGACGGTTGTCATAGAAAGAGTGTCACACATAATTTGTTATGAGTTACCCTGGCTCAACCTTCCTAGGCTACCAGACCCCCATCCTGGGTTACCCAGGTTTTCCTTTACTGGCTGTCGAATCCCCATACAAACTATGTTTCTTGTCTCATCTCAAGCCTTAACAAGCACATGAGTCATGAGAGAGGCATTCATTATCTTAATTAGTTTGAAATTTTTTCATTAATTCATTTTTAAGTTATCACTTGATTAAACCCTAAGTGAGTTACCCTAGAGCTCCTTTGAGTGCCGGACCCCCACAAAGAGCCACTCTCCTACTAACAACACACGGTTCAAATCCACAATACCATGGTAGACAATATGCACAAAATTGATAACAAATATCAACCTTAAAACATAAGGTCACACAACCCATTCGTAGTAACTGGGTATCCATACCATATCACATTTCTCGTTCGTAATAACCGAGTGTTCAAACTGACTATATCCACGTGCACTACCCAAGTAAACTCAAAAGCCAAACCAACACAAGTTGCAGCCCCACCACAAATAAGACACATCTAGAAGTCTTACATAAACAATAACTCAATTTTCCCCAACAACGAGAATGAGAGAAACATAACTTTGAAACAATTTCAAGCAAAAGATAAAATCTAATATTAGGATATTCTAAATCCAAATAGGGCAATTACATGTTGCATGCAAACAATCAAAATAATACATTGCTCAATTATTTCTAATTTGAGACAATTTTATTCATAGGATAAGAACAAATCATAACTAATTGTTTAACTCTATAATTCCTCAATTACACATTACATGAAAATAACTAATCTTATCATAAATTCGTTTGTAGCCAATAAGAAATATAAATAAAAATGGCTTTCTTAAATATTTCATTTCATTTAAAACAAATAACCATTTCCCTTAAAATCATTCCCTTATTAAATAACTACTTGAGCATTTGACAAGCAATAATAAATTTAAATCCAAAGCTTTACTTCAGTTTCCCAATAATATTTAAATATAAGAATCCCATTTCCCCATTGAAATCATTTCATTATAAAATCAATATTTGCATCTATTATAATAAAATAATCTTAAAATAATTATATTTAAATATAAATATATATTAAACATATATATATAATTATATACTTAATGTATATACAATTATATATATATACATATTATATATTAAAATAATATATATACATATATTTATAAATTATAAAACATATATATATATAATATATATATACAAATATAATTTATAATATAAAAAAACTTTTAAAGTCAACATATTGCCCAGGGGGACGCAGGGTTGACCCTGCACTGGGTGGGCTGCTACGAGCCTCCCCCTTATGGGGGTTGCCTATGGGGGCAACTGGTGTTGCCTCCACAGCCGCCTCCCATAATGGGGGGGTTGTGGGGGTAGCTCCCCCAACACCCCTAAAATTTATCATTTAAATTAAATTTCTTTTTAATAAAATTTCCCCTCTGCCAATTTCGTCGTACAGCGAATTCTACAAACCTTCGAAAATTTTAGATTAATCTGCTATAAGAAAAACATATACACAGATGCATATATATATATATATATATATATATCTCCAAACCAATTTTCTAAAGGACAAATTTAAAAAAGAAAAAAGAAAGAATTTTTCTACAGAAAAATTGCAAATTACAGAGGCTGTATTTTCACAAATTTAACAAATTTTTCAAACTCATTTCTACAGAGGTTTGCAAAATCATCTGATGTTTTCATTTGAATTTTCTATTGTCACAAATTGATTTTTTACAGAGATCTAAGATTTTCATAATTTTCCTACAGAGATTTCTAGAAATTTACAGCAATTTCTCCAGCAACCATTCAAAACTTAAAATCAAACCTTCTAAAAAAATAAAGCAATTAAAAGAACTTGTTTTTGAAGCTTGAAGAAAATGAGAACTAGAGTTGAGCTTCCCTGCAAAATCCAATCTTCCAAAAATTTTCCCAAAATCTCCACTTCCAAATAAAAATATCAAATTACAGAGCCAAATCTTTTTCCATTTTAACAACAAAATTTCCAAGATATTTTCTTTTTCCAGCCAATTCCTCAATAAATTCTCAACACTTAGTCAAAATTTTACAAATATCCCATCAACCACCATAGTTATTTCCCCCTTATGCATTTACAAGATATTTTTCTTTTAAATACTTTAAAACAAAATTTAGTTTCCAATATAAATTTAAATAACTTAATCTATGCACTTTACAAAACAACTTTAATTATTTAATTTATTTAATTAACAACTTTAGTTTAATTAATTAATTTATCCATTTAATAAGATAAATTTAATCAATAGATTAAATTACCTTACCAATTGAATAAAATTAAATTAATTAAATTAAATAACAATTTAATCTAAAATACATAAATTAACATTTACAACCACTTAAACATTAATTTTCACATATACTTCCCACCAATAATAAATTATCAAAACATCAAAGACAACATAACTCAACAACAAAACAGACACAAACTGACGACACACTATGACTGGGGCTGTGGTTTGACAAGGAAACCCCGTTACTATCTCCCAATCAACAATACCGTTGGGATGTGGACACGCTCAAACCTATGAAGCCAGGTGGAGACTATGTCTTGTACCTACAATCCTGTAATCAAGACGAATGTCATACATGGATAAAACATAACAGTCACACCATGAAGAGAAATCACGGAATAACAGGGCACTCGCATGCGAGTGATGTAATCACATCCCCTTCACCAATATAGTCACATCAGGACTGACGAAATTAAAGCATCATTAATCAACAGATAAGCATATATCAATATTAACAACTATGCTAATCAAAAGAATAACATAAAACATAACATCCATAGAGTGCATCATCTCATCACAGTATAACATCCACATCGCTCTAAAGCCAGCGATCATAAAACAATAACAAATATCTGAGTCTGTCAAAATAAACACACTGTCTAACAGCCTAGCAAACCAGAGGGGTGCTACACTAAGTCAAAAGAACTCTTTAAAACTCCTAGTAAGAGTAGAGTAAAATTTTGGAACTATTGTAAAATGGGACATGTAAAGAAGAAATACAAAAATAAGAATAATTCTAAAAATACCTCTAATGAATAAATCATCTAATAATGAAATATGATTTTATTATTTGTGCTAAGATTGCTAGCAATGGCTCATGTCTTGTTAACTCAAGTGTCTTGTATCATGACTCCTCACTAATATGCATTGTAATGGGAGAGTTATATATATCATATATATATTGTATATTACAAGATTAGAAAAAAATCACTTTTGGTCTCTAAAATGAATGATGTTAGAGTGAATGTCACATTTGACAAGAGTGGTTGCAAGCTAGTTAGAGGGAATTTGGTGATATCTACAGGATTCTAATGTGGGAATTTGTTTAACCTTGATGCATCTACATATTGAAACAATATTCCTATGTAACTAAAAATTGATATTCATGTATGTTGTGGCACCATAAGATAGGTAACATTGGCAAAAAGGGATTAAGATTATTAATGAACATATGATAGATGGTTTGTCTAGTTATTCTATGGATTTTTATTTTTGTGAGCACTATGTGTTTGGTGAAGAAAGTAGAGTAAAGTTTAATTATGGTAGCACTAGAGAAAAACGATTAACAAAAGTAATTTCTAGTGAAGTATTTGGTCACATGGGTATTTCTTCTATTGGAAAGTCTCACTATCATGCTTTCTTTATTGATGACTACTCACATTATACTTCATTTTTTTTTTTTTCAGGAATAAATCTAAATTTTGAATCAATTTTAATGACTTTAAAGCTCTTATTAAAAATAACATGGATAAAAATATTTTAAAAGTAAGGTCAAATAATGGAGGGAAATATTATTTGAGAATTTTATGACTTTTAGATACATGGAGGTATTGTAATCGAGAAAAATAATAGCATATATGCCACAATAAAATAACATCACAAAAAAGATGAATAGAATATTAATAGACAAAGAGAAAGTATGTTCAACAATGCTTTATTATATTAGTGTTTCTAGATTGAGGCTAAAATTATTGCTTGTGATTTGATTAATATATCACCTTGTTCATATTTTTTGGATAAAAAATCATATTAAGTGTGGATAGGTAAGTAACCTATTTTAGATATTAGAATATTTGGTAGTGATCCTTTTATTTAAGTGCCTAAAGAAAATGTTCAAAGTTGAACTTCAAAGTTAACAAAAATAATTTCATTGGTTATGATGGTAATGCAAATTTTTATAAGCATTAGAATACTCTAACCTTGAAAATGGAATATTCTAGATATGTCATTTTTTTTGGAACTTGAAGTTAAGTTTGAATATAAATAACCAAAAGAAAAATATGTATTTTGAAACCAAAATTAAGAAGCAAGAAGATGAAAAAGTAAAATATTAATGAGTTGCATGAGAGGATATATATCAAGAAGAAGGTATAGACTCAAATATTTTAGAGAAAGAGTAGGAAGAATCTCTTTCTATACCCTTATACAATTCCATAAGACAGTGAAAACCAATTGACAAGTATAGCCCACCAAATTTCTCATGTGTGTTTGTTTTATCTTATACTAACAATGAACCTACATACATTTATGAAGGAATCTCTTTCATTGAAAGAGTACAATTTTTGGATGGAGGCCATGTAGGGTGAGATAATGGCCTTAAATGGATGCGAGACCTAGGATATATTTTATCTGCCTGATGGAAGGAAACTCATTGGTTGCAAGTGGTTGTTTAAGAAGAAATTTGGAGAAAATACACAATTGATATGGTACAAGGAAAGACTAGTGTCAAAAGGATACTCCTATGTGGAGGGAATTGATTTTGGTGAAATTTTATCTCCTATTGCAAAACTAAATTTTATTAGGTTCCTACTTTCAATTACTAATGCTTATGATCTAGAAGTAGAGAAAATGGATGTTAAAACTACTTTCTTGCATGGTTATCTTGAGGAAGAAATTTATATGAAACAACCTAACCATTTTATGGTAAAAGGGAAGGAGACCTTGGCTTATAGGTTTAAATAGTCATTGTATGATCTAAAGCAATCACAATGGATGTAGTATCTAAAGCTCAATACTTTTGTATTATACCTTGGGTATATTAGAAGTGAATTGGTTTATTTTTATTTTAAATTAACTAATTATTAGTTGCTAATATTTTCCCTATATGTTGATTACCTTTTGTTCATTAGAAATAGTAAGGAAATTATTAAAGAGCTCAAAACTTAGTTTCCTAGTTCCTTAAACATGAAGATTTAGAGGCTATGAATTATATTCTAAGTATGGAAATTAGCAATGGTTGCAAAAATCTTTGGCTCAATTAGAGTAAATATGTTTAGACTATTTTGTAAAGATTTATGATGCATGGCTATAAGAAAGTTGGTATTCCTTTACATAAATTGATCTACTAAGTTATCATTGGAATAATGTGTAAATTAAATATTGATTTGGAGGATATGTTTAATGATCCTTATACTAGTGGCATAAAAAGCCTAATGTATGTTTGGTCTATTTAAGACTAGATATTTCCCAGCAATGGGAGTTCTTAGCAAGCTAATGTCTAACCCTAGTAGAGATAATTGCACTTATGTGAAAAGGGTTTTTAGATATTTACAATGAAATTATAATTAGTGCATTTCGTAATATGTAACTTGCATTGTGGGTAAGATGCTTGATATATAAGTATTTATTGATTCAAATTAGGGTGGTGATTTGGACAACAAGAGGCCCACTAATGGTTATGTGTTCACTTTATTTGTAGGAGTGGTATGATGGATGAATAAGTAGTAATCTACAATTACATTGTAATGGCCTTTAACTACTGTATTCATATAAATTACTCAATTTTAAAATAATTAAATAAAATCAACAAAAATAAAAATATTTATATATGAAATGGTCATATAAAATAAATAGTTTTACTCATAAACTCACTAGAATAGAATTTTTCATGCACAAATTTCATTCAAATTATTATATAGATATGCTACTACAAATATTTTTTATAGTCAAGACTAAAATAACTACAAAGATATTATGAAATGAAAAATTGCTAGCATATCCAAAATGTTGTTGTAGTCCTCCAAGTTGAAGTGTTAATCCTATCTTTGTATGAATCTTCCCTCCAAAAACCTTGAAAGAATTTCCATCATCTAGCCTATATATCCATGTTTTTTCATCCTTTGATCTAATATAGTTGAATGTAAGTTCTTAAACTAGGGTCTTTTGTGCTAGTGCAATGATGAAAAATGATCCCAATTGATAAAATTACCACATTATGGGTTAAAGGCCTACCATAGACCCACTCATGTTGAGAATCAGTTTAAATTTTACTACCATTTTTATATTCAAATTTAGGCTCATAATGGCATCCTAGGTTAGCCCTAATGAATGAATTTTTTATTCAAGGTCTAAGGAGATGTTTTCCAACATATTAAGTATAGAGTACTCCCAAGGTTTGACACCAAGAGTTTAGGAATCTATGCTCTTGAAGGATGTAATATTGTTAGGCTCTATATAATTTTATACCAAAAGGATTCAATGGTTGGAGGGAGCTACGATAAGGGGTTAGTGATATTGAGTGCATGAGGGATTATAACCTATGGACCCACAAGCACCAAGGAAGCTAGATATCAAGGATCATGGTTTGGAATACTGAATATTGATGGTGAAGCAAGGAATAAAATAAAGATATAAAAATATGAGAAAATCCAAATATTTCCCAAGGCCGTGAAGTGACCCAAACACTATCAAACTTAAGAAAAATAGAAAGGACAGTACAATTCCACCCTTTCCAAAATTCTTTTCCTCAAGAAGTTACAAATACATATTCTTCAATAATTTGTTTATTGTAATTATTCCCTAGACCTATACCCTTTATAGGTAGATTCTTTTAATGATCCAAATAATCAATAATGGATCCATTTCCTAACTTATTCACCCTTGTTCCATTGATGAAATCTAATATTCGTATATAAATGGTACTCTACTATTTGTAAATCATGAATCAATGAAAGTTAGTGCATCATAAAGATTTAATTTTATAAGTGTATATATATCAATTAGAATATGATGGGTGGAATTGTGATAGAAGGTGCAATAGTTGATCCATGTTACATGTTGACTTGTAGTGTAGCTTATTAAAGCTTCTTCCTTCCACACACTTACTATCGCAACATTTACTTCTATTTGTGTGTGATTACTAGTACTAAAAGTGAGTCCTATAATATTCAATTAAAATAACTCCTACTCTAGAAAGAGTTGAGAGATAAATTGTCCCTCTCACTAATATTCTTTTAGGGAAACCATGTATCCTAGACACATCTTTGGTAAATAAATCTACCACCTCAATAAGGCTTGTGATTAATTACATGAGTTCACTTTCCAATTCTTGAATATGAACATACAATGGTTGTACTAAACCTAGAGGAAACAAATATTAGATTTATTTTGTTGTAAGGTAGGGTACTCCTTGATGTACATGAGATCATCCTCCTTAAATGTTTACCAAAATAAACTTTCCTTTAATATTTCCTAGGATAATTTCTCCTTTATTTTTTGTAAGCCTTGAAGGATCCAAGTTATCCCACCATGAGTATAGCATGATATGATTTCAAAATATTCTATTTAATTTTAGCTACTTGGCACTAAAAATATTATATCCTTAAATAAAAATGTGATTTTTTGCTATCATATATTTGTCATACTTCACATTTTCATATAATTTTATAGAAATAAAATATTATTAGCATATTTTACTATGATATAAACTATCTAATAAGTATAAATAGCATAAATAAAGTGTTAGAGTCACTCAAGGACTCAAGATTCCATGACCACCTACAAAATCAAAAATAACCTTCTACAAGAGAGAAAAGAAAGAGCATAAATTTTCAATAATGGATGCGAGATAATATAGCCATTATTCAATACTCAAGATTGCAATTGTATTTTTAATTTGTATATGAGACCTCGGCCTTACTTATAAAGTCAAGGTGAGAGATAGGATTAGACAAGATTGTGACATGTGTCTTAATCCTATGTTATGAGACAACTAGCTTGACAAAAAACTCAAAAAATATAAGATAAGATAAGATCTTATCTAGACAAGTAAGAGTTCTAGAAGGATATCTAGAACCTAAGTAAACTTAACATGTGAATAAGTCCCCTTGTGAGGAATTAGCTAGGTACAAGATATTAATTCACACCAGCACCCCCCTTAAGTACAACTTAGGGAGTAGATTATTATGCAAATATGCAAAGATGGGGATGGATCCTAGCTACTAGGTCATGTTAGGTACCCATGTACAATGCAATCTCTCATATATAGAGAAAAGGACAAAACCCAGTGGGACAAAGCTCCTCTCCAAAGAGAAAAAATATAAAAAAGGATGATGTATTAAGGACTCAATGATACCCCCCAAGGAATACATACATCATGAATATACAATCAGTGACCCCTCATTAGATGGAAAAAGAGAGACAATATATCCCCCCATAATGAAGAAGCTCCAATGTCGATGAAGAATGCCTACAAGCAACATATCTTCCCTTGGGAAGAAATAAATCCATAGGCTGATGAAGAAGCCACTCCATGTCTGACTAAAATGAGGAAGGATGAAATCTCAACATATATGTCTTTGAAAACTGATTAGGAATCTCCAAGCTTGAAGAAGTTACAACATAATCATGGTCAAACTCAACCAAGAAAAATGACAAATCAAGGGAATGAGAAAAATCATGAATTTCAATCTCCAAATACAAAGAAGATGGGATAAAAATTGTGTTAAAACTTTCATCAAATAGGAGAGAAACCCCCTCAAATGTGTCCTCCAAATCTGCAGTATGAGACTTCACAAACAAGTTAGAAATCCTTGTCAAATATTCATCCCACAAAGCAAGACCTAGAAGACTATGATCATCTTGCTGAATAGAAGCACTGATGACTGATGAAGAAGGAGGTGGAGTTGTAGTAAGCTCAACACTAGTCTCTATAATACCAAGGTTTAGATGACCAAACTCATCCTCACAAACATGATTCACACTTGATGAATGAGTGAGAATGACAGTCAAAGCAATATTATCATCAACAAAAGAAAAATGGGAAATGGAATACAAATGAGGTGAACGATAAACCATCCTGATAGTAATGATATCTCTATTCTACAAGTCCCTTATGTATACTTTATTAGGAGTAAACTCAACTACTTTAGCTTGTTCACTATGGGTAATTTGATAAATAGAAATGAGATTAGAGGACAAGGAAGGAACACAAAGTACATCATTAAAAGTTCCTTCTCCCATGCCAAAATAACCCTTCCTATAAACCTTCATGTATGTGTTGTTACCCATCAAAATATTATGTGAACTGTAAGACTCAAAAGAGAGAAGAAACAATAGAAGATTTTATTCCACCAAACAAGAATTATAATATGATACAAGATTCACAATATGTGAAAAATGAGTGATGCATGCAAGAGATTTCTTTCTTATAAAGGAAAGGTAAGAGATAGGATTAGACAATATCATGACATGTGTCTTAATCCTAAACATGAGACAACTTATCATAACTACTTAGGATAAGATAAGATCTAGAAAATACAACTAAGACTTCTAGAAGGAATCCTAGGACCTAAGTAAATTTAACATGTGAATAAGTCCCCTAGTAGAAATTAATTAGGTATAATACTTTATTCACACCAAATCCCCACCTTAAGTGAAGATTAGGGAGGAACAAACTAATGCAAGATGCAAAAGATGGGTCCTGCCAACAAATGCCTGATGAAGTACCCATTTACAAACAATCTCTCATAAACGGAGAAAAGAAAAAAAAATCCAATGGGGGAAAACTCCTCTCCAAATAAATAAAAAAAAGATGAATTACTAAGAATCCTTTAAACCAATGTCTCGAAAATAATAGGAACATGAAGAAAATCACCAAAGCACAAAGAAGCTACAAAAAATTATCAAAAGATGATTGTCATAGTGCTAAAAATGAAGAGCCTCCTCTAAAAATAAGATGTTGATTAGGATCAAGAAGACAACAATCTGCATGAGTTCCCCCAATGACACTACTCGAATAATGATCAAATGAAAAATAAAGGTAAATAAAATCTATCAATTGAAGATACAAATGGCACATAAATCTATACGAGTGGCCTCAATGACACTACTCAACCAATGCAATTTGAAAATATAGGTGTCTATAGTCTGAAGAACATTGATCAACTAAAGATGGAAACTTTCCTCCACAAAACAAGAATACAAGAGTGTCCATATGGTAAATGCCCCATCTCACTAAAATGCATGAGTAACCAACCTCTACATCCACCTAGTATATAGGAACAAATACTAGATACATAGCTCACTCCAAAATAAAACCATATGATAAGATACCCTTGAATGAAGAAACCATCTTCCAGACTCGAGACTTGTAGAGGCCAAGAGTTATTTTCCTTTCATTTTTTTGAGTCCATTTGTTACTCTTGTGTTCCTTGACTATGATGAAAAAATTATTGTGGATTGAGATGCTCAAGAAGAAGAAGACGTTGATGAGGGAAAAAAAAATGTTTTTCTTCTAAAGAAGGTGTGTTAGTTAATCAATATTCTTATCATAACATATATGCTCATCATGTCCTAGACTTTTACAATATGCAAATTTCAAATTCTTATTTTTAAATTAGTCCTCTTTAGAAGAGGAAGTGGACTCGGGGGTGCTACTTGAAGGTGATTATTTACCTTGCTCATTAAACTTTGGGTCCTTATTTTTCTTCTTATATTTTCCACATGAAGCCTTTTGATCTTTTGTAAGAAGAGCTTGAGATGTGGAAGATTTAATTTTCCCGTGTGTGCCAACTTTTCTTGTACCCTTGTGAGCTGAGCTACAAATCCATCAAGAGAAGGAATCTTATATGCATTTCCAAGGGAATCCATTGTAGCATAAAATCTAGAAACAAGCATTGAATAATCAAGACCTAGCTTAGCAAGAATAGAAAGAATCAATCATTCATCCTCTTTGGTTACCCCACAATCAAAAAACTATAGTTTAAGAGAATTTATCTTAGAGAAGAAATTTGTAATATTATCAAAATCTAAAGGATTAAGAGTCATAAGTTAATTATCCAACTTAAATTTTCTCATTTTATCTAGCTTACCAAAGAGACTCTCTAAATTAGTCCAAAGATCATTAGGATGAGTACAAGATGTAACATGATATCTAGGATCTAGAGAAATGGAAAAAATAAGAGTACCAAGGGCTTCATCCCTTCTATCAAACCATTTGTTTTTGTGTAGCTCTTGTAGGTTCTAGATTTGTGCCTGTAGACACCTAAATTTGGACACTTAATTTATCAAAATTTATCCCTTTTCGTCTAAACATCCCCTTATCCGCATTAATTAATTAATATCACTATTATTTAATTAATACATCTAAATTTCTTCTAATCCTTAAGGTATCTAGTTAAATAATTAAATACCTTACCCCTTTCATCAAATGAATTAAATAAATATGACATTTATTTTATTCTCACATGTCACATCTCTTTCTTAATCCTAATTATTCTTCTAATCTCATCATTAGAGATGTGCACATGCCTAATCCTTGATTAGGATGTGTCACATCCTCCAACTTTTGCAAGTTGGCCCCTAATCTCTCTTAGCCACCTAACCCTCCTCTAATCCTTCATTAACTAGCCTAATCAACCTCCCAAGGAATTTTTAATTCCTTTTATCCTTCCAAGGAATATTAAAATTATTTTTCTCTTCCCCATGTGATCTTTGACTTGTCCCATCAAGTCACATGTGGACTCTTCCCCATGGAATCTTTGACTTGTCAAATCAAGTCACATGTGACAAGTGCTTACCTTTTCTAGCACCTTGTCTTATCCAAGGTACTTTCTACCTCTCCCTTTGGAACCTTGTCTTATCCACAAGATTTCTCAATCATGTGAATTTTAAATTCACTTTTTATTCCTCCAAGGAATCTTCTCATCTCCCAATGTACTTTCAAGGTACATGTCCTTCCTCCACATAATGTACCCTCCTTCCATCTCATCATGTCCTTTGGACACTTCATCTTCCACATGGAAAGATTTGAGGGCCTGTGAATCCTCAACTCACTACAGCCCTACATCTTTCCCATGGTGGAAAAATCTCAACCGTCCATCCTTTTTAGGGTTCCTCCCCATAAAATGAAAGAAGTTTTCATTCATTCTCATTCATTATCACTTTCATTCACACACTTGTAACTCAACCAACTTCATCTTTCCAACTATCAAGCTCTTGCATCCACCTTCATCCACCATTATTGCACATTCAAGCTTTCATCCTATCCATTGTATTCATCTTCTCAACTACCCACTTTGCTCATTCAAATCCTCATCACACCCTCATCATTTTGAATCCATTTGCATCTACTTTAGCATTCTTGCCATCAAAGGGAGCACACAAAATCAACCATCAAGGGCCAACCAAAGGATCGATTCAAGACAAGGTAAATCTGTTGTTTGTTATCTTATTTTGTTTTGAATCCAACTAGGCTAATCGTGAGGTAGTATTGTGTTTGTTTTCTTTTGCATTTCTATGTTGTTTTGCATTTTCTGGTAGATCACAAACACCTGCACACATTCTGACATGCCCGATGGGACCCACAGACAGGTCTGTATCTCTTACGTTATCTATTTTTTCACTTTTTGCAGGTGCAAGTTGCAAAGAGGTGGACCCACCCTAGCAAAGAGGTGTACCCGCCCTAGCAGAGAGGCAGACCCGTCCATCCAGGCGTGGACCCGCCCTCTAGGGGCAAACCTGACCTAGCAGAGGAGCAAACCCGCCCACCATAGGTAGACCCGACCAAACCTAGGGGTAGACCTGCCCTCCAAAGTTCAGAAATAGAGAAAAGTTTTAGGTTTTCCATAGAGGGCCGGACTCGACTTCAAGGGGCAGACTTGACCTTTTCCAGGGGAAAACCCGACCAAAACAACTTTTTTTAGAAGGTGAAAATTGAGTTTTAAGCATTTTTTTTACTGTTTTGAGTGTTTCTGACCCCCTAATGTGTCATGTTTGTGTCTATGCAAACATCTTATCAACGTTTGGCAAGGAACAAGAAGAAAAATTACTAACATGTTTCCTTGCAGGACTATTTATTTATCAATTGTTGCTTGTTGTTTCTTGATAACCTAAGCACATAACTTAACTAGGGGTGTCAATTTACCTTATGTGTTGTGATTTTTGGTAAGCTATTTGACATATCCAATCCCCTTGCAGCATTTGGTGATCCTGGGTGATGAGAAATCATAGCTTACCAAGTCTTTGTGTCACCCATTTTTCTTTTTATTAGGGGACCTGCTTGGGCATTTCATCACCCCAAGGGACGATCCCAACCACGCATACCGGCAGGGTATATGAAGGGAGGAGAGCCAAAGTTGTACCCTAATCCAACCACGTTATAATGAGCAAAGTGTCGGGATGACGTGAAGAGTTGGTCTGAGCCTTTAGCATCTCGCTAAGGTTCCCGATTCACGATTATGATGGGTTGGTGTCCACAGTTTTGGCCTCATGTATTGGGTGTATATCGAGGACTCCTTAGCAACCATGTTCATCCTAGAATAGAAGAATTTGTTGGCCATACCCCATTCTACTAGTCTTAGGATTGTGTTGCTTGAACTTTTTTCTATGTGTGAAACCAATAATTTGTTGTCTAGTCAAGTCAGCCTTATCCTTTGATTTTTGTTTGTTGTGCGTTTGGTCCTTTGCCTTAGTCTTTTTGCAAAAAACCAAGTCAAACCTGACTAGGGGTGGACCTAACCTCTAGGGCGGACCCAACCTCTTGTAGGGGCGGACCTGACCTCTAGGGGTGGACCTAACCTTTTGTAGGGGTGGACTTGACCTTTGAGTAGCCCTTTTTCGCACCTGTTTCATCATTTCGAACTCTTGTTCTACCGTTCTGATCATCTGTTTACTTGTTTCGAGTAAACCTTCATCCATTCTGAACCTTCTTCCATCATTTTCAACTCTCGTTCTATCATTCTGATCATTCTTTTACTCATTTTGATCATTCGTTTTCTCGTTTCGAGTAAACGTTCATCCATTCTGAACCTCCTTCATTTTAAACTCTTGTTCTACCATTTTGATCATTCATTTACTCATTCTGAGTAAACGTTCATCCATTCTGAACCTCCTTCCATCATTTTGAACTCTCATTCTACCGCTTTGATCATCCGTTTACTTGTTCTGAGTAAATGTTCATCCATTCCAAACCTCCTTCAATCATTTTGAGTAATCATTCATCCGTTCTGAGCACTCATTCACTCGTTTCAAGTAAACGTTCATCCATTCTGAACCTTCTTCTATCATTTCAAGCTCTCGTACAGCCGTTTCAACCAATCATTTACTCGTTCTGAGTAATCTTTCATTCATTCAGAGCTTTCATCTCCTCGTTCTAAGGATCATTCATCCATTCTTAGCAATCGTTCACTCATGTTGAGTGGTCGTTCATCCCTTTCATTCATCTATTTACTCATTCTGAGTAATCATCCGTTCATTCCAACTTTTCACCTCCTCGTTCTGGGAATCATTCATCTGTTTCGAGTAATCGTTTACTTGTTCTAAGTACTCGTTCATCCATTTCAAGTAATTGTTTACTCATTCTGTGTAGTTTTTCACGCATTTTGATCATCTGTTCACTCATTCTGAGTAAACATTCATCCATTTTGAACCTCCTGTCATTTCGAACACTCCTTCATCTGTTTCGATCAATTGTTTACTCGTTCTAAGAAATATTTCATTCATTTTGCGCTCTCATCTTCTCATTTCTAGAATCATTCGTCCATTCTTAGCAGTTGTTTACTCATTCCAAGTAGTCATTCATCCCCCTTGATCAATCATTTACTCATTCTGAGCAATCTTTCATTCATTTTGTGCTCTCATCTTCTCATTCTGAGAATCATTTGTCCATTCTTAGTAGTCGTTTACTCATTCTAAGTAGTCATTCATCCCCCTTGATCATTCGTTCACTCATTTTGAGTAATCATTTGGTCATTTCAAACCTTCATCTTCTCGTTCTAAGAATCATTCATCCATTCTTAGTAGTTGTTTACTCATTTCGAGTAGTTGTTCATCCCTCTTGTCCATCACAGCGCCATTTCTAAGTAATCTTTCATCTATTAGAGCTGTCTTCG
>VDFB02383784.1:0-84502 GCA_007258455.2 Sequoia sempervirens | reverse complement strand
TATTTGCAACATGTTCGACGAAACTTTCATTGTAATTACTTTCCTATTGCATCACCATTATAACGAATGTATGTTGTTGTTCCAACACCTTGGAAAAGGCATGCCACTTGTGTTCTATCTATTAGTTGTCAATATGGCGACAAAAATTTTGTCGATATGCCGACAAACACCAGATTCCTTTCTTCGTGGCGGCAACCAACAAAGTTGAGTCATGATTTCGAAGTTCTAAAGCTAGTTGGGAAAACAACGAAAATTAAGTGACGAAAATTACTGCAGCGATTCGTCAGTATTCCAACAATAGGTTTTCAATATTTCAACAAAACTTCCTTGGAAATTGGAGTCAAATACAATAGTGTTCAATGGGTGGTACCTATACCTATCCAAATAGTCACATAAAATGATCGTAGTAGAAGGTTCATACTATGCAATCATGTCTACCTATGAGAAATATATCCTATTGGAACCTCCAAAATTTGGAGGTCCCATGTAAAATTTTGCCTACTAAACTCAGAAGTAGCCTGCAGAATAAGTCTAAGTAGCCCAGTTTGATAGCCTATAACTTTGTACCCCTTGATTATCATGAAAAATCACTTTGAAAAATTGTTGAATGCTTATTGGAGATGCCATATGTCCATTTTCAACCTCCTTAGATCAGTTTTGGTATGTTTTTGAAGTCTTGGTTTCAGGGTCTAGAAGTTGGTTTGTTGTTTACACATGTTGCACCTTTCTGAGTAGGCCATCTTTGTGATGTTATATCTTTGTGCCTACTGAGTATTAAGCCCGACTGATATTTTCCGATGATTATTTTAATCCTAATGAATCCTCATGTCAGTTGGCATAGCCCTGTGAATCCATTTGTTAAGTTTTCTAGCTTGAATCTGTTTGCAAAAGGTTTAGATTTGCAAATTGAACTGTGTAAATCTGCAAAAAGTGCCCCTACATTTGAATTTATTTTTGGTAACCTAATGACCTTCACATCAAAGTGAATGTTCTATTATTTCATATATAATTATCTACCACCTTCCTAGTTTTTAGCCCCTCGGCTCCTCATTTGCTATTTTTTTCAAAGTCCATTCCAAATGAACTTTTTTAGGGTTTTAGAATCAACAGTTTCAAAAAAGTATGAGAAGGAAACTTTGAGATTGAATAAATTTCACCTCATGATCTATTATTCCAATATATTTGTTGCACTACATTTTTGGTTCAATTTTCTACATGTCTATTCAGTTTCAAGCTCCCAAGATAAGTTCAGACGGGTTATTTAATCATTTTCTGACTGCAACATGGTCAAAAATGGTGTCCCAAAATGTTTCAAATTTTGAAAATCTAAGGACAACCCATTTCTTGTGTGGGTTTGAAACATCTAAAAATCCATTTTCATCAAGATCGGAGGTCATTTGATACATTATTTTAATGTACTTCTATTGTGGCGAACACATCCCGGGGGTGAATTTACAAAGGAGGTACCTGATTTTTGATGGCTGGGAAAAATTTGAGGAAATGAGTTTTCTATAAATAATTCTTTTATGGCCTCATGCAAAAAAAATTGGCTCTATGGGTCACCATTTGTGTGCAGTGAAATTTCTTCGTTTGGGTTGCAAGCGTAATTAAAATTTTCCTATTCTCTAATGTTTTCAAATGTTAAAATTTAAAATATTTTGAGTATTTTAAATATTGGGAAAATGAAAATAGTCATATAGGGAAAGTATAAAGTGCATTTCAAAATTTTAAAAGAAAATCAAGTTTAATTCTTTCTTTTTATTGGCCGAAGTCACACACACAACACAGTTTCATGGAGAACTTCATCGCTCATCTCTAGTTTGAGGCTCTTCTTCCCTTTTGTATTGGAAAAAACTTGGAAATGATGGAATATGCAGTATTGAGCCTATGGGTGTTGTCGGATGGAATTATTTAGGGAAAATTTGATGCTCAGGATTTAAATGTGAAGGTGAGTTCATAGGTAAAAATAGAGGAACAAAGAGGGATTTCTACAGGTAAATGCTAATTACGTTTTTTGCCTTCCAATACATTTTTGAGGGTGTTTTTGAGCTCAAGAATGTTGTTCTAGGTTGTAATTTTATCCCATGACCATTCCTAATGCTTGGGCAGAGATTTTAAGCATGTTTCAGATGAATTTTGGTTGACGGCAACTACAAAAATGCCCTTGCATCAAGAAAAACGACCTACACATTTTCTCTGGCTATTGCTGCTATGATTCATGGTGCAACAGTTGAATGTGAAGAACATCCAAGTTGTGGAGTTCCTCTAATTGCGTATCTCTATTTTGCTCCTTCTTTTCCATACTACATCAGTAATGGGTGAAGCTTTTTTTTTTCCATCATTCATTGCTAATGGAAATCACCTTCTCCTGAGTGCATTAGCCATTGGTAATGATATGATTTTTCTAGGGAATCGCTACTTATTTTTTCATTTTCTAAATTGATTAGAGATGTGCGATGGTGTTGGAGAATGCAGGAGCAAATAAAGTGGTGGGCCCGTTGATAAGTGCTTAATGGTAAAAATTTCAAATGGTGAGAAGTAATTTAAGAAGGTGAAATACATGTGAAAAAGAAACTTTATTGCCCAAATAAATCAAAGCCTTCTCAAATTAAGAATCAAAATTTTCTTTACTGGAAAAATAAAAGGAAGAGGCCTGAGTATTATTATTTTATTTCCTAATGAAATAAAATATTGCCTATCACTCATAAGTTTTCATTTCACACCAAACAAGCGATGTGTGATGGTGGTTGTAAAGTTGGAAAAGCTTGGTGGGCCCATAGGAAATGTGAAGGGAGGTTTCTAAAAAGGTTTTAACTATTTTTTTTAATAGTGAGGCATTAAAGTACAAAGTAAATGATTTTATTTTTTTTAAATGTTGGACATTTTAAAATTTATAAACTCACAGGTACAATAGAAAAAAAATATGCACATCATTAATAAGTTTTTTATTTTTCACATCAAACTGGATGTAAGTGTGAGAGTAAATAGTGGTGGGGCCAACCCATGTGTAAATTTTGCTGGCATCAATGAGTAAAGCTTTGACAGTGGAAAATGATCAAATGGTAAATTATTGTGTGAAATAAAGTTTATTCTTTCTCGATAAATCAAGAGCTTTTATTGTTGGGTATTTACATTGTGAACTCATGGGTGAATGACTTTCTACAACCATTTTAATTTTTAAAGTGCTGAAAATTAAAATAAATGTGCTTGGGTGAGTGAGTTTTTATTTGCCCAATAAAATGTGAAGGGTTTTCATGGAAAAGATAAGAGCTTTTCTTTTGCTAGCAGTAAATGGCAATTGAATAGGTGTTTTTACAGCAAGGCATTTTCAATGTGGGTAGGAGCATAAAGATGAATGATGGATTTTCAGATAGGGAATATTTTTTTGTTGTAGAGTAGTGAAGTAAGGAGCAAGAAAATAGAGAGAAGGTTGAGGATTGTTCTTCAAGTAAAGGTAGTTATTGATATGTGCACCTGAATGTGTCAGGTGCCGTCAGGAGATCTCCATTTAGGGTTCTTACACTTTCTTTACTTGTGCAGATTTTATGTTTCAAAAAAGGAGGTTACATATTGTTTAGTTTTTATGGGAACATTTTGTAATAGGGGTTTAATGTATATTGCTAGTTTTCATATCTCTAGAGTAGTCTGAGTTTTGGAATAAAGAATGTAATTATAACATAGTCATACTTAAATATAAATGACATATCATTCTGGACTAGTTGTCTCCATTTTTCATGTTGCATAAATTTTGAATATGAGTGATCGAATATTTTTATTATTTAACTTCTTGTCTTTCCCTATATGTTTATTTGATGTTTTTACTCTCATACAAAGAATGAGTTAATTTGTAGTAACATGAATGAAGGTTTATGCAATAGTGTGCTAGGATTGCTAAGTATAACTAGTTTAGTTGTTGAATATCAATGGTGTAATGCATCATCTGATAGATATGTTTATGACAGATTGAATATTGTGTTAGGTTTTAAATTACATGGTTTAGATGACTCCACCCTAGGATATAGCATTGGTCTCTTAATGTTGCAGTTTCCTAAAACTGGTTGTGAGCAACTACAACTTTTAAATCAAATTTACTTCTCAGTCCCATTTTGTTTGTGTGTAGAATTTAATGCTCTACATCTCTCAGTTTTGAATTAAAAATTATTATGAAGGTCAGCCAAACCTTTAGGGTACTGTTTCATTCAAAAAATTGAAGGAGAAACATTTGTTTACAATATATTTAATACTTTAGCACATAAGTATCTATAAATATACTGATTGGGATTACTCTCCCTGGTTTAATAGAGCCAAAAGTGTAGGAGATCTCAGTCCCTAACTGAATATAGTTCATTGGCCACATCAACCCATTGAGTTTGAATATGAGAGAATGGCTAATCTTTAGGACTCATTATGTCTATTGATTTGGGAACCAAAATATCCATCTGTAATCTCCTCAATTAATGAGTCTCATCCAACCATTGTGGTATAAGCTGGTAAGGTGTCCATATTATCTCATCCTCAACCAGTTGGTCGAATTTGACCCCTCAAAAATGTAAATCCTCATACTACCATAGTCTCCTCAGTGAATAACTGATTCCATAAGGGTACCCTAGGGTTGATGTACATGGAAAACCTATCAGCCTAGTGCATGTGATATGCTATAGGCACCACACCTGCAATAGCGTAGAGTGTACCATACTGTCAACCTCATGAGATGAAAGTCAACTTACACCAGAATGTAAGTGCACAAGGATACTATGCCCCCAGGTGTAAACAACCCTCTGCTTTGCCATCCGTTGAATCACATGTACTAGTCCTCCCTCTAAATGTGCTCCTCAACTATTAGGGATGAGTAGTAGTGATACACTAAACATCATAATATGTGCAACAAGTGGAGCTCACGAATATAGTAGCATGGATAGAATGATCTATAGCTGCACGATGTCATCATGAATCAGACCACCAAGAAAAATTTTCATATCGTATTTCATCTCATGAGATGATTGATCCCCTAGAAAATGTACCCTCTCACCTTGAATCAAAACTTGGAGTATGCAATGGACGTCCTCTAAAGTGATCGTCATCTCACCTATTAGGTGATGCAACATGCATGTATCTACATCCCACCGCTCTATCAAAACCATTAACATAGCATCATCGTACCTCATGGGGGCATGAGGTAAGCCTAGTATAATCTAATCAACTGTAAAGTATGTGTCTCCTCCTCTGATAGAGTCAGGGCTAGGTCTTGGAGGTGGTAGACTTGTCTACTACTAAGATGTTGCCACAAATAGGAAGGAATCTACCAAGAAAGAAAAAATATGTCCTATGTAAGCATTCTACAATCTTAAATCTATACATTAACAATAAAAAAGTGTACTAAAGTTGTTCTAGTGTACTTTTCTAGGGTTCCTATACACTTTAGACCCCTTTTGGGACACTTTGTGAAGAAATAGGACACTTTGTGAAAAAGTGGGACACTTGGCAACAAAAGGGGAGACTTTGCAACAAAAGGGAACACTTTGTGAAAAAGGGACACTTTGCGAAAAAAAGGTACACTGTGAAAAAAAGGACGCTTTGTGAACCTTTTCTCTAGGGTCCTAAATCAACCTAGAAATGTGTAAAAAATATAAAATAAATGTGTAAGGACAAAGCTAAGGTAGAAAAATCAACTCAACTGATAATGTCGCTCGTCGTAGGCTACCTACTCTCGTAGGATGTCCAATCTTGGAGGCTCCTACTCTCGTCAGCTTAGCATATTCAATCACTCTCTACCAAAGTAAAGGTACAAGAAGGTAAAAGACAAAATATTTAGAATTTACTTTATTTTTTACTCTTATAAATGCTAAAATTGGGGTTTTTAAGATATTAGGGTTAAATAGTGTTTTTCATTCAAATTAATATAACAGGGGCTAGAGAACTCCATTTTCAATGTCATTTGTTCCATTGGAATCATGATTCTACTCTTGTCCTCTTCATACATCTATCATTATGTTGTATGGTACTTAGAAATGCCCTATGATACAACCTATCTTATTCAATGCAGCTAGAATTCTACCTTGATTCAACCTTCATAAAGCAAGTTGAATCAAGGGCAACATACATATATCCTCGAATGTGATTTCAAGAAGAATATAGATTAAAGGACTTTTAGAGAACTAATGAATTCATGTTGCAGGAAGTAGTTCCTAACATTGTGGTTTTGTAGATAGCTATAGTGGGGGATTCAATCTCTCATATTGTGATTTTAGGAAACATAGTTTATTTTTGGTGTCCTTTAGCTTTCATATGCACGTAGAGTCAAATGGGCGCTAAAGTGGGGGCCAAATGTAGTGTAGAAAATTGTATGTACTCTTGAAAGTGGTATAATTTCACACTTAATTTAGACCTATTTTAGCACCCTTGCACTAAATACACCTTTAAGTCATCATTAATAGGCCCCTAAGACCCTTTATTTTGTATCTTGAGGCTTATTTCAACTAAAAACCTAACAAAATCATCAAAAACATCAAAATTTTTAACAACCCACTATGAAAATCTAGGGTGAGACTCATATGCCACCTTGGGTGTATGAGTCCCCCTAGGTGGGACCCATACACCAAGGGTGGCTTATGAGTCCCATTTGGGGTCTTTTTTAGAGTTTGAGTAGGAAAATAAACTTTTTAATTCAAATATTTTGTTGATATTTGCTTTTGAGATTTGAATAATGGTAAATTAGGTGTTAATGCCTATAAAAGAAAGTATTTTTAAGAGAAAATTGAAAATCCAAGCTTTCAAGAATCTTCAAGAAATTTTTCACAAGAGCATTCAAGTTTCAAAAGCAAGCAAATTTGAAGTCTTGGAGAAGAATTAATTTTTTTTTGCAGGTATTCAAGCTCATTTTCACTCAAGATCTAGCATTATCAAGGTGATGGAACCTATAAATTTTTTATGTTCCATCACAAAATCTTGTCACATTTTGAATGTTGGATTGGTATCTAAAGTTTTAGATTTCTTCTTGTCATCACTATTGAAGGGTTTTTGTGTTAGCTTGAAATCCTTCCTTAAGAAACCCTTAGCTCTAAATGCTTGCAAGGTTCTAATTTTCAGTTGACCTCATGTTTCCCATTTTTTCAGTCACAGTGAAACATCTTATGCCATTAACAATCATGGGGTAACCAGTCCCTCATGCCTAGGTATGATTTTCTCATTTTATATATAAGGTTGAACTAAGGGCATTTTTGGCCCTTACATCCTTTGCATTTTATGAGTTGGGAACTATTGATCCCCTTTTCTTGTATCGTCCTAGAAGGTACCCTTCATTGGAACAACTTGTGGGCATGTGCTTAAAAGTTCACTTAAGTCCCATACACCACCTCTCTATATCACTCATCACAAATTGCTTCTGATGTGTATGTTTTGAATCAATGATAAGCAATGAGTGGTATTGTTTTAGCTTCGCTCATTGTAGATAGCTTTGAGAGATCTTAATATGGAATAGTGATGGGAAATACTCTTGCCTCTTGTCATAGTGATTGATTTTTCACTTATCGCTAATGGCTTTTGACCCTAGAGTTTTGTATTAGTGTTCAACGATGCCTAATATTTTTCATTCTTCTCAACATTGCTCATCATAGATGATTATGTAATGATAATTTTTCAATTAATGATGAGTGATTTGATGTATCTCCCATGCTTTGTGCATCACCAATTAGTTTTGAATGTCAATTGCTATATTAGCGATATGTGATTCCAATGTTCAATGTAATCGTTGGGATCTCTCATCACTAATTTCTTACAAAATGTATGAGGAGAATTCACGATGAGAAATGGCCTTGATTATTTCCTTTTATTGCTCATTGCAGATTCATTCCAAATCTTAAGTTTCAAAGAAATGATGAGAAATTGAGTAATCTATTCAAGTTTCTTTCACTAATTTGAATATATCTAATGTGTGATGTCTTTTGTATCATTGATTCTCATCCAGGTGCATGTGTCTTAATATGGCCTCTTCGCCTTATCTCCTATCACTGATGTGATCTAGAGTTCAAAGTATAAATAAATGATGTGCAATGGGAAAGTGAATGCGATCGAGGAAGGGACATAGATCCAAGGGCTAAAATTTCATTGCTTGGATGCTTGCATCGCTAATAGGACTAGTAAGGGATGAAATCTGTTAGTGCTAAGAGATGACTATTGAAGAAAAAGGCAATGTGGCAATATCCCGAGGACATCGTATAAAGCAAAGAAGAAAGTATTGGGATGATTGGAGAACTGTTGATTTGGTTTTAAAGCAAGATGATCCAATGGGTTGAAGTTCATCATGAAAATACTCTCATCGCTAATTGAACCCTAGAATTTGAGGAAGGTCCGCGGACAAAATGTTCTCTTCAAAATCCAATTTTGTGTACTTCACTGATATTAATGAAGGAGCACAGATTGAGTTGGCAATGCATGCTAATTCTCAGATCGCGTATGATTAATGAATATTAAGGAAAATTGTGGAAGCATTTGAGGTGGCATCATTGTTTTCTAGGAACAAGTTACTACAGGATGAAAAATGACGTTCATGATTGCCATGTATGAAGTTTTAAAGCCTCAAGGATGGACAACCTAGATTTAGAGCTGAGCCGCTAAGTTATCAATTCGCTTGCGTGAGGATTTCTTGAATCATTAATTGTTGCATGCTCCAAATCATTTATTTTATGTAGATTGCTTATTGTTCATTTTCACCATTTTTTAGTCTGTAGAGAATGTGAGGTGTAGGCTAGTGAAGAGGTGTGCGAGTGTTAATTTTACTTGAGCTGAGAAGGGAACATTTTTATCTTGGGTAAGTTAGTCTTCAATTGGGCTCTTTGTCATTCATACTCTAGTTTTCCAAGGAATTCCTTTTCCAAGACTGGTTGTCATTGTCAAGGTTTGTGGGTGTACTTCACTACAAATTTGATTAAGAGAATTTTTAGTTGTTAGTTTCTACTCAAATTAGACTTTCTATTTTTCACCGTTTGTTCTATGAGATAGGAAAGTCTAGTATTCCAATTCAACGAGCTATGAGGTCTACCTAGCTTAATGCATATGAATGTTATGAGAATATGTTTGTAGCTAAGAAAGAAGTCTCGATGACTTTTGAGGTTTCAAAGGGTAAGAGGAGGGCTCATGGTAATAAGAAAAAAACAATTGTCCAAAGTACTTACAACTTAAGGAGCAGGACCATTTCAGAAGAAATGGTCAATTTTAAGGGCAACGAGTTGGCTAAGCTTACGAAGAAGGCCCAAAAAAGAGACAAGAGTCATAAGGGATGCCTGGGAAAACAAAATTCTCCCATTGTACTCTTTGATAGTCCTTTGGAGGCTGGAGGAGACACTGACTCAAGATATGGCCAATATCTTCACTCTTTGGTGCCATATGAAAGCTCTAATGAGGACGTAGTGATGATTCCTCCAATTTAATCATGAACAAGGAGTGCTTGAGAATACTATGATGCTAACGAATTAGAATAGAGTATTCTCCTTTTTTTTTTATGATACCATGGTCCTTGCATAGGAGGTACTCTTTTCAATGTGTCTATGGTTTTGGTCTTTTACTCTTGCATGCTGATGTGGAAGTCCTCTTGCTAGTATGATACAAAATCTTTTATTCAATATGAATGTGGCAGCAACAGCTAACGGTACCCTGTGTATGAGTTTTTTCTTTTTCCTTTCCCTTCTTTCAAATAATTAATTAAAACTACCTACAAAATCTTTTGAAATCAATTGAAATTAGGTTTTGAAATGAAATGAAATGTGATTGTAACTCAGTTGGATGCTTGTTTATCCCCTATTTATAAAGGGTATTTCATGGTTGAAGAGAGAGTTCAAAAAAATTTGAGTCTAAGAAAGGCCTAGGTAAAGGCTATGCTCAAAGAGCAATACAATGTAAATAGATAAGTTGATGAATGTATCATAAGAAAGTATAGGATATCAGTCATGATGTATATTGATCTTAAAATGGTTATATAGAGTAATATCAGTAATGAAAGAAAATATTAGTTCTAAGATATGTGGTCTCTTATGTATTATCCTCACAAATTATGAATGAAATTGTTAATTATAATTTCATTTGTCTTCTGTCATTTGCACTAAATGAATGGGTTTTTTTATGCTTCAATTCAATGAGTTGATTTATTGCTAAAATAAGATCATTGGTTTGTGGGAAAAGGATATAGGATTTGGTAAGGAAGTAGTGTTCTAAAATGCAGTGAGTTGGATGCCACAAAGTAGAATGCCAATAGTCCCCTGATTACTCATTTTGGTTTGTAATTATATTACTAATTGATTGCAAAGTATGACTCAAATGTTCCCTTGGACTAGAAACTAGTCTTTCTGTTAGCTTACCTTATGATTGACTGAGCTAGTGTTGAACCTAGCCAGAGATTTGGAATGGAATGAATTAATAAAATATTTTAAATCATAAATAGAAATTGCATAAGAGGTTTTCCAAGCCTTTAATGATATTTCCTTATTTACACTTCCTAAGGAATACATCTATGTATGGAAATTCTCTTGATCAAGTAGGTATATTATGAGCATAAATAGGATTACCCTCCTAGGTTTCATAGAGCTCGAAGAGAAGAAGTGAGTTTTTAATGCTTCACTTAGGATTTGTCCAATCCTCAACCTTGCTAACAATTGAGTTCTGAAAGATTTTTAGGTAAGGGATGAGATTAAGTTTGGTTCATAAAAAATAACCAATAGAAATGGTGACTCTGTTGGGGAAGAATTTGAGAAATATTTGATAAAAGATCAAGTAGCCTTAGGATTCATTAATGTTTTAAAACAATTTGTAACTAGATCTTGACAATTGTGGAATCTTATTTTCCCATCTGAGTAACCAACAGAAATGGCGACTTTGTTCAGGAAGAAGTTGAGAAATATCTAATAAATGATCATCTAGCCTTAGGATTAATTGAAGTTTTAAAATGGTTTGTAACTATATCTTGACAATTTTGGAGTCTTATTTTCCCATTTGAGTCACCAATAGAAATGATGACTCCACTATGGAATTATTTAAGAAAGCCTTTGCAGTAGGTCATTTTTCTTTGATAGAGTCATGAAGGTTCTAAGTTAAAGTGCTCACTAAAAGTGGGTGGTGAATTTAAAGAACTCTGTACTAGTGAAAATGGTTTGAAGAGGCTTAACATGAAATCAGTTGGTGAAAGAAACTTCATGTCTATTGAAGTTTTGTCCTCTATAGAGGAGGTGGAAACTCTGTGCAAAGAACTTGATAAAGTGTGATATTTGCAAATATATCTAGGTATTTTCCCCTATTTTGATTTGTAAGAGGAACTAAATTGTAAGAAATCCATTTTAGAGATATGGAAGAAATATCTTATTCCTAGTTAAGTGAGTTAAAGCACTAGAGAAGGGAATAGTGATGGTCATTTCACATACTTTTGTGCTGAAATTTATAGTATCTAAATAGGATGGAAGAAGTATGCTTATTTTTGTAATTTTCCTTTTAGAATGTTTTAAGACATAAGTATATTTGACCTATGTAGCTTTATAATCATGGTGAGGTAGTTAATATTTGAAGAATGAATAAAGATACAAGAGAAATGTACCATTCTCCTGCATCTTTTGATAAAACAAGTGAAAGTATGTCAGGCATGCAACTCCTTGAGTACCCTCAGAGGAAGTTCTCTATTGAGAGATATAAGCCATTAAGTTCTAGTGGTATTAAGGGTTTCCCTAATAATATCCCTAATGATATTAGGAAACATTTACCAAAATTTATAGGGAAAAAATCTGAATCAACTTCTAAATAGTTGACTACATTCATAGATTTGATGGGTGATTTTGAAATAGATCATGAGGATGTTGTCATGAAATTTTTTGATCAGTCATTAAAATAGAATGTTAGAGATTGGTTTTCATTTTTTTCAATTTTTTCTATAGCTTTGTGGAATGGTTTCATGGTTACATTTATGGAGCAATTTGGTGAAAGGGTTAATCCTAGCTTGTTAAGGAAAAGAGTTATGGAAATCCAAAAGGATGGAGATGAGTTGGTACCTACTTTCAACCTCAGATTCGAGAAAGAAGTAAGAGATATTCCTAAATACCTAAGACCTAGTGATTAAGAGTTTTTGATTATGTATTTAGGAGCATTTGATAATGAACTGTTGATTTTTGGCTCTAATGTACTCCTCTAACTCTTCTAGGGTTTTTCACCTAAAAGGAGAGAGGTAAGGCCAAAAATGCTAAAGGTTTCATTCAAATTAAGATGTGTATGATGTAATATAAGTTAAATGAAATGATATAAATGTAGTTATATGAACTAATTTATTGATTATGAATGCAAAATCTAAGAATTACGCTATGTTGGAAAACACATTATTTAATACAAAATCACCTAAAAATGAATGAAAAACTACAAGAAAAATGAATCAGATTGAAAATGTGCACTTGAAACCTTGAAGGAGACTAGAAATTGCTTCTAAAACATTGTTGATGCTAATTTTTAGGCCTGGAGGGACTCATTCGCCATTCTGGATGAATTAGTCCCAGTTCTACCAAACTGTACTGGAACTTGTTATTGTCAAAAGGGTGTCAAAGAATGTAGAAAACACAAAACTAACCTAGAATTGGGACTCATTTGCCACCCATGGTGAATGATTCCAATTTTGAATTTCTGGATTTTCAAAGGTGGATTCCGAAGCTTTAGATCTACACATTGACTTCCTACAAGAGTCTACTTCTGAAACTCTAATTTTATGAGTCTAAAAATGAGTTTTTGTTGATATTTTGACTTGTTGAATGACGAGAAGACTTGAATAACCTTGAAACTTGATCTTCAATGATTTTCAAGCTTCCAAGAGACCTAAATCTACAAAAAAAAAGTAAAGAGAGAGTGATGTTGAATGTTAGGGCATGGAGGTTTTCCTTGGTCAAACCCCTTTTAGGTAATTCAACCAAAAAGATGAAAGAATGGAATGAAAAATGAACAATGGAGTTGTTACCTTTCCATGATGATTGAACTTGAATGTCTATAGAAAAAAATGAATATTCTACCCTTGAATGTTTGAAAAGCACTACCTATTGTGCCCATAGCACACACTCCCCATTCAGAACAGGGACCCTCTCTCTCTCTCTCTTCACTTCATCGGGATGCTTTTGTCGCTGTCTCATTTTATGTGCCCCCTATTTATGTCCTAAGTGCTTAGAGAATCTTAGAGGAATCATCTTGAAGTGACCATGTTTTGTTACCCTCAAATTTTCAAGGCTTTAGGCCTTTGTTGAACTCCCTTAGTTGTTTTCCTTCATTCCTTAGAAATGGCATCCTTGGAGCAATGCGGGTCTACCCCTATGGGCCACCCCATGTTGGTTTCCTTGGCTTCCTAGTAATTCTGAACAACCTTCATTTGGTGTTCTTTTGTGTTGTAGGACCTGCACCTTCTAGTGCCATTTTCATTACCAACCGCTCAAGCAACAAATCTTTGACTGTCATCCACCTAGCGGACTCCACCGATCCCACCACTTTTTTCAAATTGCTGCCCCTTCACCATCCTTGAGCACCATCATACCCACATTTATGAGTGGAATTAAATGAAGTAATTTCTATAAATAGCCCATATTGAGCTGTCATTTCTATTTGTCAGTGTTTCAGAATGAGTCACAGAGCCCTGCAAACATCATCTTCATGCCCATCAAGTTTGTTTGCCGATTCAAATATTTTGCTAGTTGTTTGTTCAACCTTCTTCATTAGGTCTCATAGGTAGGTTTTCTCCCACAGACCTTGCATTTTTTTTCTTCAATTTCCCCAAAAGTTATTAAATCTTTAAAGGAAAACTTAAAAATGGAGTAGAGCAAACTTGGGAAAACAAAACCCGCATTTTGAAATTGCAAAATCCCTTCACAATGTCCCACGGGCCACATGTAGAACTCATAGTCATTGCAACCATTATTCAACAAGGGCATATGTTCCCTACAGACTCATACCCATGTTTTTTTCATCGTCCTTTGAAAACATGCTTGAAACTTGAAATAACGAACACTCCTACCAAGTCCACCGTAGCGGGAGGGAACCCCTAATCAGTCATCCCGAGCACATAAAGATCATGAAACTTAGATGGGGAACCCTCGACCCCTATTGGGTCCGCTAGCGTGAAATTCCATCTATAGAATTCCTTTCAGGCTTCAGTGATCCAAATGGCCATTTGAGTCCACCTTTTTGACATACGGACCCCGCTCCATGGACTACTGACCAAATTCAACCTCATCGAAATGTTCAAGTCTTGGTCCATTGTGGAGGTCTTTCTGCTAACCACCATTTGTGGATTTCCACCTTAGCTTCATTGTTTGAGACAAATTTCATGATCCACCCCTCTACCCATTGGGTCCTACAGTCTGATCTGCTATCTCGGCCCAAAACCAAGCCTTTATATTTTCTCGGGCCAACTTTCATGAGGCACTAGTCCCCTTTTTCCACCACATTAAAGGCCCTTACAAATAGAAAAACATTAGCATCTTCCTGACCAATGGGTTCCGAACCTGCCGTGTCTGTCTGAGTTCAAAAGTGAAAAAAATCAAGTACCAAACCTCAGGTGGACCACCTCTTGTGGGCTACTGTTTGCAAACTTCCATCTTGCTCTTGTTGTCCCCAAATGTTCACAGACCTCTGTCAACCTACTACAGGGAGCCCAAACCTTCCATTTATTCTTGACCAATGATAAAAAAAGTGAATGCCAAAGCCCTCTATGGACCCAATGATGCAGGCCTCCTCCTCTAGACCTCCGTCTTGCATTCGCTATTCCAAACGACTGTGACCCACCATCTGCCCACACCTTTTGGTCCACATCCTTTGGAGAAATTCGAACTTCAACAATGGAGCACCCACATCCCTTTGGAACTGCAGGTTCTACATGGTGAAACGATGCATGTGGAACACGTCCTTGTTAGTGTCATTTCAATGGTGAAGCGTCAAACAACCAAGCCACCTCCTGCTTCTACCTGCCTTGGGCCCACATGACCCAAAATATGAGTTTAACACCTCCATATCTTCAAATTGATTTTGACCCACATGCTAAAATGGATTGACCTCCTTAGTGGACCCTACTTTATGCCTAAACCTTAATGCGGGTTGGGACATGCGGGCCATTGTTCCCTGATTTTCTTCCCTCCTGCAGTTTCCTCCAAAACCTCCACCTGCCCAAGGAAGTCTGCACCCCTGGGCCCGCATTGTTATAACTCTCTCCAAAAAAATGCTAATCAACAAGCATAGAGTGAGGATTCCCTATCCCCTTTCCTTCGGCCAAGGAATGTATGAGCTCCACACATCCCAATGTGTGAACTATTGTGAGAAATAACTTGCAGAGTATAACCTAGAGCTCCACACTTCCCGACTATGGATGGATCTATGCAAAAAGCTTAGGAAGATGGTTGGGATGGAATATGAACATGTACATAATATTGAAGACTTTTGGTTCAACTACAAGGATGATAAACAAGTGTGAATGAGGCACTACATGTGCATGATGATGTACTTTTTAAATAAGGTCAACTTGCTCCCTATGCCAAATCAGATAGTGGAGGATGAAAATAGAGTGGTTGATCCTCCATATAGTGCAATTGCAAACCTCCCACTACCATTAATTGACTGGAATGAAGAAGAGGTCAATGACCTCGATATTCTTACAAAGTTGATCGAGGCAAGAAAAAAAGAATGGATCAATAGGAAGATCACCCAATTGAAGCTACAAGGAGCCATCCTGACATATAGGGAACTTGAAGATGAACTGGGGAGCAAGGATGATAGTGGGATAGTTGCTGCCCCATCTAGAGAAACTTGAAAATCTCCTCCTACCACCAAGTTGAGAAAGAGAAAAGAGACGGCTGAAAGGTAGCCTAAACCTAGGGTGTATTCAAGAAAATCCTCAAAGGGTGAACCCTCCAAGAAGCTGAAGAGATAGAGTAGTTTTATGGAGATGCCCACCATCTAGGAGGACCCACTTCATGAGGGAGGAGATCAATAGGTCGAGCAACCGAAGTCCCCACCTACTATCTCGACTCTTGTAGTCACCACTATTTCCCTTCCACCTGCTTCTTAGGAAATGGTTGTCACTTCTCTACTCACAATGGATATGTCAGTCCACCTTGCTTCCACCCCACCCACTATACAAGTCATGGTAATATACTATTCCTCTATCACTACCTCTATGCTCATCTCTTCCTCCATGTCTCTGTCATCATCTCTCCCACTAGCTACAACGACAATGCTAATTCCCACTCTCTCACTCCTAGAGGCCTTCACCCACCATATATAGAATATCCCATTGGAGCTTCCTGGGGTATTAATGAACTCAAAAATATAGGCTTCCTTGGCATAGATAGTTGCAAATATCCTTGTTCCTCCTCCTCCAACCAAACCACCAAAAATAAAAAGAAACCATGAAAATATCTGAAGAGCTAAAGAGACAAGAAAGGGAGGCTACCAATGAAATAGAAGAAGAAGCAGATGACTACCATGAGTACCCTGAATACCAACATCTAATGATTGGTAAAGTGGTGCATGAGGGAGAGGAGGAAGAAGCACAATCATTTGAGGAGGACACTGAAGAATTGGGTACTAAGTATATTGTGGAAACCTTTGATCCAAAGCTCGAAGAAGAGCTGGCTCAAAAACTCAAAAATGTAGGAGACGAAGTAGAGAGGCAACCTTTTGACAAGGAGAAGAACACAAAAAATGAAATGGAAGAGGACATTGAGTCTCCAATTGGGGAACAAGATAAAATCCCTAAGAAATTATGAAGGAATGCCTCCTTGGCATGAATAAGAGGAAACTGAGCCTCCAACTAGTGAGCAAGAGAAAAGCCCCAAGCATGATAAAGGAAGAAGATAAGCCTAAGGAAGAGCTGAAGCCCAAAAGAGCCCAAAAATGGAATGTCATGAAGAACATGGACACGACCAAGAAGAAGAAGTTAAAACTACTGAAGGGGAGGACAACCCCAAAAAACACACAACCACCAAATCCCCACAAAAAGAAATTGTCTTCATTAAGGATTATGATGAAGAAGAAGAAAAGATAGAGTAGGAGGCCTCGGGTGACAAAGTATTGGAAATCCAACACACCCACAAAGAAGAAGGTGATCATGAATCACCAAAGGGGGAATCTCAGATGCCCGAATGGCTCAAGAAATAGTTGGAGAAGAAAACCCAAAAGCCAATGGATTCAAAGGAAAGGAAGGAGGCCATCTTGGATCGAGCCCAAATAAAGAAGCCAAAGGTTATATCCCATCTAAAAATGGACGTGTCTGGATCTAGGAAAGTGCAGATAGCCACCCCAGTGATGGGAGAAGAAGGGGTAAGCTACAATATCTCCACCCTTGATTTGGGAACAAAAATAAGAGAACAAAAGATTGATCATCTTCAAGGATCCGTCACTACCATTGTGCACCAAATGCACAAGGATAAGACTTCCAAGGAGGAGTTAAAAGAACAAGTGGTTGATCTAACAACATACATCTAATAGTGGTCATCCGTTGAAGATCTCCTTACCACGTCCTCAGCACCACCACAACTGTTGTCCTCACATTGAAAAATTGGAGAAAATAAATAATTGGACAAAGGCCATAGAGGATTGGTTCCAGTAAGTCCTGTATAATGGAAAAATGGGAATAGGTCATGTTGTTAGGACAAAAAACAAGTTCCTAGAGGTGCAAAAGATACTTGAGGGAATAAGGAAGTTCTGCACCAACTTCCTAGAGCTATACAAAATCACATATCCCAAGCTTGATGTTATTCTGAAGATACCTAAAAAATCCTATGAGAAGGAGTTTTCTTTGGTAGAAGGTGATCATTAGCTCATGGAGACATGGAAGCTAATCTTAGACCATAG
This sequence comes from Sequoia sempervirens, assembly GCA_007258455.2. Taxonomy (NCBI): domain Eukaryota; kingdom Viridiplantae; phylum Streptophyta; class Pinopsida; order Cupressales; family Cupressaceae; genus Sequoia; species Sequoia sempervirens. Next base: position 66,658 of record VDFB02383784.1, on the reverse strand, counting down.
AAAAGAAGTGTTGGAATGAGTTCTCCATGAAGTGGAGTTGGATATCAATTGAGTTAAGGAGATTAGGGTGGCCTGTGAAAAATATCTAAGGCTGATGACATATTTTGATGTCCTCGCCCTCAACCTAGAACTGGGGAAAATAAAGTCATACTTTCACAAGAAGATGGAAACTAGGACTAAAAGTACCTTAACTCCAGATTTTATGGGATTTTTTGCACGATCCTCCTCCCTATCTGAACAGGTGATAAAGAATGCAAAAAAGTAGGACAAGGATTGGGACGTGCTCACTAGCAGATCAAGGAGGTTGAACTTTCGAGTGATTTAGTTGGATATATTGGAGAGGAACAAGCTTCAAGCATTGATCATAAAGTTTGTGGAATACACCACTATGAAGAAGAGTGAGGGAAATCCCATAATAGATGATGAGTTCCTCACAAAGTAGCTGCAACAAAAGGAAATCAACAAGAAGAAAAAAGAGCTACAATGCTGCCACATGAGGACAAAATAGGCTAAATGACAAAATGTAATTTATATTGTAAAATATTTGGGGTAGGTGAAACCCTAGTTTGTAGTGAATCTTGGCCACACAATGAGACTAAATCTTGGCCATTCATTTCACTTTTTGGACACTATAAATAGGGGGTCTCTCATTTTCAAGAGGGAGTTGAGTTGTTGTAAAGACATGCTGCTAGAATTTTAATAGAAATTAATTGGATTTTGGTGGATTCTTGAGTTTCAATTGTGTATGTGCATGATCATCATGGAAAAAATAAGCCCTTAAGTGGCAAAAAATTTAGAAAAATCAGAGTTAGGAAACTTGACGTAACAAAATTGAATAATTTATCTATATTATTTCAAAAATATGTAACAATATTATTTGTAACAAATTGAATGTAGTTTCTAAACTACTAGTTTTATTTAAGAAAGAAAAATGGGTATGTGCAGGATCATCATGGAAAAAATAGGCCCTTAAGTGGAAAAAAAACCGAGTTAGGAAACTTGACGTAAAAATTTGAATAAGTTATCTATATTATTTCAAAAATATGTAAGAATAGAATTTGTAGAAAATTGAATGTATTTTCTAAACTACTAGGTTTGTTTAAAAGAAAAAAAATCTATTTGGTAAAAATTTTTAAATTTCAATGTAGTAGTACTTAAATTTTAGGAAAAAAGCACGTGCTCCTGCTTGACCATCCCAACCACACTAAAATGATAATATTTTCTTATAAGATTTTAGATATAAATAGAGGACTCATGTCCCGATGTGATGCATATTTTTTGTAATTTTTTCCAAGTAAATAATTAATTATTATTTTCTTATTACAACTTTTAAAAAATATAAAAACTCATTATGTCTGACCACCTTAACTTGGCCAAAACTTCATGAAATTCATTTTTATTTTTTTAATCCTATAGTATGTGAAGCATAGAATGTGACCATGTTTTGGATTCAAAAAATGTGATACCATTTGAAAGCTATAGATGTTTTTCAATCAGTCTATCAATCAGGACTTTAGTCATAATTTGAATAGAAAATGAATAATAATTACTTATTAGATTCAAAGTAAAGAATAATTTATATTGGTGGAAATATGAGAATCTCCTTTAAAAAACCTTTTTGTTTCATTAATTTTGGGAAAAAAAAAAATTCGTTAGCCACATACCCATCATATTGCCACTTTTTGACCTATCATGATCCTGCACATACCAAAATCTATTTGGTGAAAATTTGAATTTTCAATGTAGTAGAACTTAAATTTCAGGGAAAAAATAAGAAGTAGGTGTATGTCTGACCACCCTAACCACAATAAAATTATAATATTTTTTTATAATATTTTATATATAAGTAGAGGACTCATGTCCCGATGTGATGCATATTTTTTTGTAATTTTTTTCCAAGTAAATAATTAATTATGATTTTTTATTACAACTTTTAAAAAATATAAAAACTTGTATGTGTGACCACCCTAACTTGGTCAAAACTTCATGAAATTCAATTTCATTTCTTTTAATCCTATAGTATGTGAAGCATAGAATGTGATGCGTGTTTTGGATTCAAAAAATGTGATACCATTTGAAAGCTATATATGTTTTTCAACTAGCCTATCAATTAAGACTTTAGTCGTAATTCAAAAAGAAAATGAATAATAATAATTTATTAAATTCAAAGTAAAACATAATTTATATTGGTGGAAAGTTGAGAATCTCCTTTAAAAACCCTTTTCACTTCATCAATTTTGGAAAAAATTCATCACCCACATACCCTACACATACCCATCATATCACCACTTTTTGGCCCATCATGATCCTGCACATACCCAATTGCATGTTACATGGTTCTTCTCCCATAGTTAGATAACTTGAATAGATTTAATTTGTTGTTTGTGAGTTTTACAAGTTATTAGTAGATTAGTTAATATTGTTCGTTGATATTGAAGAATTATGTTTTGTGATGGAAACCTTCCTTGTCCATACATTTTTTTGTTTATTGATGATAATTGGCTATGTAAAGTTAGTCTGCACATAAATTGAAGGCTCCATTAAATTTCTATCTTTTATTGATGTCTATGGTGAATGAATGGTTGAATATCTATAGTCCTTAGAAGCTTGCAATAGTTTCATGAGACTGTGAAGTAATTTGGTTAGGTAGAACTTATTTTTAGGAAGGTTGTCTATAGTAGGGTCCTCCGTCATCACTGTTCATGGCTAGTTTCAGTTCTAGGAACTTCTCCCTTCCCCTGCCCTTTTTCCTTTTTTTTTAGTGACTTTGAACAAGGTTCATTACACATTGTAAATACAAATCTGATGATGGATAGGAGTTCTAGACTGCTATTTTGAACCTACAATAATTGTGCAATAACTTTCCCACCTTAAGAAATCAATTCTAAGATACAATTCTCATCCAACTTAACTTTTGTAAGGTTGTCGTGTGATTACTAGAAAAATCATATTGAACCAACTGAGATATTGCAAGCATGTCATGATTTGACACCCGAGATACGTTGGGGTAATTTTCAACAATTTTTTGTTGGAGATTTCCTTTCAAGAGAGGTAGTGCATTCCTGTGTTTCCTATATTGAGAATGTGCAGAAACACCCATCAACACTACCTTGGTGACTTGGAATTACAAAACCATAGCTTGCTTGACTTGAAAACATGATAAATGATGAATTAATTTTAATGAGGTGTAAATTAGTGTTAAGAGACTTATATTTATATTAAATTCACCTTATTCACCCATTAATACCTCATCATAGGCCGACATGAAATAATAAACTCAAATTTCACTTTTTTCCCACTTAAAGGTCAAAATTGAGCCAAATGGGACTCATTCACCACACAAGGTGAATGGGTCCCACCTAGATGGGACTGATTCTCCATGCATTGAGAATGGGTCCCACAAGGGCCAATTTGATAGCTCAAATGCCAAGAAATAAGGAAATAAGTTCTAAAATGCAAGCTTGTTGGGTATTTGATCAATTTAAGCCTTAGGATAAACAATATGAGTTAATAGGGGCCTATTAGTCATGATGCAAAGGTCAAATAGGGATTGGGATATATAAATCAATGTGAAAGTGTGATTAAATACACTTTACAACACTAAAATGAGGTCCACATAGCCTAGGAAGGCACAAGAACCAATGTGAATGTGCAAGACACATTACAACACTAGTTTAACATTAAATTTAATTCACAAGCCTTCTAAATTGATGTAATAATATTATTAAACACATTTTATAATGTTGAATTATGAAGAAATGGGTTCATTAAGTCTAGAAAAGTGTGAAAGTATCTTACAACACTTTACAACACCTTTACAAGACATTGTTAAGAGCATATTATTTGATTTGCAAGGGTCCAAGACCTAGTGTGGATGTATAAAATGCCTCAAAATGCTAGGTTAAGACCTCATTAAGTCCAATTAATGATGAATTATTCTCATGTCAAGAAAAGGGTAATTTTGTCTATGGCACAAATAATGAAATGAGTTACTTGATAAGGGATTAAAAACCCAAAACATTGCAGTTGGCTTGTTACATTGCTATGGATATTGAAAACATTGTAAAATATTCGGTGATGAAAGGATACGTGGTTGCAATTGTTCCTTGTCCTAGTTCACATAAAGTGAGTGTATCTCCTAAAGATACACGAGTTGATCAAGGTGATAATGGTTTAGGTATCACACCTTGTTCACTCTCATAGCATGTTAATTAGGAATTGATTCAAGATAGACTTCCATAAGTTTCACTTAATAATGATCAAATGTTGTTAGTCCAAATATTTTCTAACATGAACACATATCAGAATGATTTTCCATATGAGTTATTAGAAAGGTCCTTAGATAGCTTGCTATAAATCCCTAAAAGGTTACGACCATAATATTTAGTTTTCATTGACCTATTATGAGACATTTATGAGCTAGGGCTTAGTACCTTGCCCAAGGACTTGAAGCCTCAGGATTTTGATTAGATAATTGATTGGATTGGAATCAATGAGGAACTAAAGCATGAATATGAACAAAAAATAGGTCTAAAAATGGAAAAAGTGTTGGCCTTGCTGACAAAGACCAAGAATTTACTCAAAAAATGGATAAGAATGTTTCTAAAAATGAATGTCTGCATAATAGTATGAATGATGATATTGTCATACTTGTAGATATTGTTGATGCAATTTTAAATGTTGATAACTTGGGTAATGAAGATTAAAATTTTATTTACCATCATAAGGAATACAAACCTTTTTGTGATGAAAACTTGAAGGCACCTTTCTTACTTAGGGAATTTGATGGTGTCAGTACATATGAAAATTTTCCTTCACCAATAGATAAACAAATTACATGTGATAGAATCTTGTAAGGAAATTCAATTACTTCAGAACTAGAGCATCTTGATAATATGATTGGTGCTAAATTTGAAGAAAAGAATATTTATATTCAGGCTTTGGATCCTGATTTTAATGATGGGACGGGTGATGATAGTCAATAGGGTCTTGGTTTTGAAGGTTTACATGAAGTAGAAGTAAGGTGTACATATTTTATGACAAAGAGATACATGGTTGTTCTTGACCAAAGTTCTCTTGAGAAAGGAAATGAAAAATTCTACTTGGATGAATAGAAGTTATGTCCAAGTTGTTATCAATCCTATGAGTAAGTAAAATTATCATTTGATAATGTAGTTGAATATCCTACTATTGATCATATTAAGTTTGAGCTAGTTGATCCATCTTTTGAAAGAAATTGTTTCCATTTGAAAGATGATACCTAGAAAGAAGAATCAAATTGTGGCAGTGATCCTGAAACAAAAATTATCTCTAATATCTAAGATAAGATGAATGATTCCCTTTATGAGAAAGCTCTTGATTTAAGTAAAAGTGAAAATGCCATGGATTATGAGAAACTAAATTTCAAGGTAATAAAGCATTTGGTAACATAGCTAGTTTAAATTGTTCTGACGAATATAAGGAAAATTTTGAAATGAAACCTATATATGAAGATTTATCATTTATCATACATAGTGAATGTGTACTCCTGAGTGGGAATCTTAGGAGTCTGTATGAGGATTTCTAGCTTACTGAGCAAAATGGATTTGATATCAATTAAATGGATTAAATGAATGTTTCACTTTACCAGACTAGTTAGATGAGTATTTGGTGCAATATAATGATAAGCTGAGTTAGATAGGGTATTACACTAATCATATAGGTCAATTAACACCTGATTACAAGACACAAAAAGGACATGAATGTAAGAGATAATTGCAAGAACTGGCACATGTCTATAATGGTTAAATGCAATGACTGCAACATGATCAGCTGGTAGACCCCTCGTGATAGTGTTTTCAACTTGGGCATGGTGCAAATGGTGGAAAACAAGGTTTTTGATAGAGGTAGGCACCATTTTAAAGCTTGGTCTAGCCCTATAACTTGTGTAAATGGTGTACATATGTTGTTTGTTAGGATCTCACCATGCTTGTGAGAGGCATGTGTCCATAGTAAAAGACACTGATGGAACTTGCAACATTTTTATGTTTCATCTCAAAATCTTGTCACATTTTGAATGTTGGATTGGTATCTAAAGGCTTAGGGTTTTTCTTGTCATCACTATAGAATGGTTTTTGTGTTAGCTTGGAATCCTTCCTTAAGAAAACCTTAGCTCTAAATGCTTGCAAGGTTCTAATTTTCTGTTGACCTCCTATTGCCCATTTTCAGTCACATTAAGAAATCTTATGTCATTAATGGTCATGGGGTAACCTATCCCTAATGTCTAGGTCCTAGTTTCTGATTTTATATATAAGGTTGAATTGAGGGCCTTTTTGGCCTTTACATCCTTTGCATTTTATGACTTAGGAACTATTGAGTCTCTTTTCTCGTATCATCCTAAAAAGTCCCATTCATTAGAACAACGTGTGGGAACATTCTTAAAATTTCACTTAAGTCCCATTGGCCACCTCTCTTTATCGCTATATTTTGAATCAACGATAAGCGACGAGTGCTATTGTTTTATCTTTGCTCATCAAAGATAGCTTTGAGAGCTTTTAATATGAAATAGCAATGGGCAATACTCTTTCCTCTCCTTATAGTGATTGATTTTTCACTTATCGCTAATGGATTTTGAGCCTATATTTTTGTATTAGTGATTAGTGATGGTCTCTATTTTTTCATTCTTATCTACATTTCTCATTGTGGATGATTATGTAATCTTAAGTTTTCAATTAGTGATGATCGATTTGATGTATCTCCCATGCTTCGTGCATTGTGGATTAGTTTTTAATGTCAAGTTCTATATTAGTGATACATGATGCCAATGATCAATGTAATTGTTGGGATCTCTCATTGCTAATTGCTTGCAAAATATATGAGGAGAATTAGCAATGAGCGATGGCCATGATGCTTTCCTTTTATCACTAATTGTGGATTCATTCCAAAGCTTATGTTTCAAAGTAGTGATGAGTGATGGGGTTATCTGTTCAAGTTTCTTTTGGTAATTTGAATATATCTTATGTGTGATGTATTTTGTATCATATATTCTCATGCAGGTGCATGTGTCTTAATCTAGCCTCTTCACCTTATCTCCTATTCCTGATGTGATTGAGAGTTGAATGTATAAATCAGGGACGTGTGATAGGAAAGTGAATGTGATCAAGGAGGGGCCACAAATCCAAGGGATAAAATTTCATCGCTTGGATGCTTGCATAATTGATAGGACTAGTAAGGGATGAAGTATATTAGTGATAAGTGATGACTATTGAAGGAAAAGGAAATGTGGTGATATCCTGAGGAAATCATATAAAGCAAGGAAGTAAGTAGCGTGATGAGTGGAGAACTATTGATGTAGTTTTAAAGCAAGATGATCCAACAAGTTGAAGTTCATTGTGAAAATACTCTCATCGTTGATTGAACCCTAGAATTTGGGGTGGGTCCATGATGAGTGATGGAATGTTCTCTTCAACCACCAATTTTGTGTACTTCGTTGATATTAATGAAGGAGCTCAAATTAGACTTTCTAGTTTTCACCTTTCTTTCTAGGAGATGGGAAAGTCTTGTATGCCAATTTAGCTAGCTAGGAGGTCTAGCTGGATTAATGTATATGAATGTTATGAGAATATGTTTGTATTTGATCAAGAAGTCCTGATGACTTATGAGGTTTCAAAGGGTAAGAGGAGGGCTTGTGGTCATAAGAATAAAACAATTGTCCAGAGTACTTACAACTTAAGGAGCAAGACCATTGCAAAAGAAATGGTCAAGTTTAAGGGAAAGGAGTTGGCTAAGCTTGCAAAGAAGGCTTGGGAAAGAGAAAAGAGTCACTAGGCCTACCTAGGAAAGCACAATTCTCCCATTGTATGCTCTTATAGTCCTTCAGATGCTAGAGGAGACACTGACTCAGGATATGGCTAGTATATTCACTCTCTGGTGCCATATGAAAGCTCCGATGAGGACATAGTGATGATTCCTCCAATTTCATCATGAACAAGGATTGGTCGAGCATACTCTAATGTTGATATTTTGAAATAGATTCTTCTCCTTGTTTTTTTTTTTTATGATACCGTAGTCTTTTCATAGGAGGCACTCTTTTGAACATGTCTATGGTTTTGGTTATTTACTCTTCCATGCTGATGTGGAAGTCCTCCATCTAGTATGATATAGAACCTTTTATTCGATGTGGATGTGGTAACAAAACTAATGATACCCTGTGCATGATTTTTCTCTTTTTCCTTCCCCTACTTTCAAATGATTAAATAAAACTACCTAGGGAATCTCTCAAAATCAGTTGACATTAGGTTTTGAAATGAAATGAAATATAATTGTAACTAAACCAGATGCTTTTTTCTCCCCTATTTATAAAGGGGATTTCATAGTTGAAGAGACAGAGTTCAAAAAAAATTGAGTCTAAGAAAGGTCTAGGTAAAGGCTATGCTCAGAGAGCAGTACAATGTAAATAGATAAGTTGATGAATATATCAGAAGCAAGTCTAGGATATGAGTCATGATGTATGTTTATCTTAAAATGGCTTTACAAAGTAATATCATTAATGAAAGAAAATATTAGTTCTAGGATATGTGATCTCTTGTGTATTTTACTCGCAAATTATGAATGAAATTGTTAATTATAATTTAATTTATCTTTTGTCATTTGCACTAAATGAATGGGTTTGTTTATGCTTCGAATCAATGAGTTGATTTAATGCTAAAATAAGATCATTGGTTTCTAGGAAGAGGATATAGGATTTGGTAAGGAAGTAGTGTTGTAAAACGTAGTGAGTTGGATGCCACAAATTAGCATGCCAATAGTCCCCTAATTACTAATTTTCAATTGTAGTTATATTATTGATTGATTGCAAAGTATGACTCCAATATTCCCTAAGATTAGGCATTGGTCTTTCCATTAGCTTACCTTATGATTGACTGAGCTAGTGTTCAACCTATCCAAAAATTTGTAATGGGAATGAATTCATAAAATATTTTAAATCATACCATTCAAACCTTTAGTAGCACTATGGGTATGTGCAGGATCATGATGGGCCAAAAAGTGGCAATATGATGGGTATGTGGCTAACGACTTTGCTTTTACCCAAAACTGATGAAACAAAAAGGGATTTTAAAGGAGATTCTTAGATTTCCACCAATATAAATTATACCTTACTTTGAATTTAATAAGTAATTATTATTCATTTTCTATTCGAATCATGACTAAAGTCTTGATTGATAGGTTGATTGAAAAACATCTATAGCTTTCAAACAATATCACATTTTATGCTTCACATACTATAGGATTAAAAAAAGAAAAAATGAAATTCATAAATTTTTGACCAAGTTAAGGTGGTCAGACATACGATTTTTTATAATTTTAAAATTTGTAATAAAAGTTCATAATTAATTATTTACTTGGAAAAAAATTACAAAAAATATGCATCACATTAGGACATAGTTCTCTACTTATATCAAAGCAGATTATTAAAAATAATTATTATTTTATTATGGTTAGAGATTGTGGGACATAAACCTACTTATTTTTCCTAAAATTTAAGTATTCTTGCATTGAATTTTCAAATTTTCACCAAATAATAACCATTTTGAAGGGAATGTGTTAATAATTAAATAAGGAGGATGAAATGGGCTCTACAAGCGCTGCATGAGGCCGCAGCCATCTAGGATTGGCCTGCATGTGGTTTTCTAGTGGTTGCATGCATAGTTGGAGGTCAGATTTTTCTCTTCTTCTCTGGAGCTTCTTGGGGGTGGGTTTTTTACGCTATTCGGGGGGGAGGTTCTTTTCTTTTGAAGCAGGGGTGTATTCTGGGGTAGTGGGGTTGTGATCTTGGTGTCCAATGGAGTGTGCCTTCATCGAAGGGCTCTTGGTTTTGATTTTGGCCTTGCTTGCTCATTTTGTGTTGTGTGCTCTTTGATGGATACTGGAGAATCTTCTAGGGTTTTTCCCAATATGGACTTCCGCTCTACTTTTGGTTTGAAACCCTCTCCATAGGGTTCAAAGATTTTTGATAATAATCTTTTTTCGGTGGAACCTGAGAAAGTCGAGATGGGCTCGGCAGGGGGGCCTAGAATTCCAAAGATTAATGGGTGCCTCAAACGGTGTAAAGAGAGGCCGAATGTAGTCATTCCAATGGAGATGCTGGCTGAAGACATTGATTATTATGCACGGCATTCTCTTTATTGCAAATTCTTAGGTTTGAAAATTTCTTTGCAATGCTTGGATATGTGGGCTCAAAAGACATGGATGCTTGAGGGAGAGATGGAGATCCGCCTCCTGGCAAATAACTATTTCATGGTTACATTTGACTGCTTGGCTGATCGGAATAGGATTTTTGAAGGGGGCCCATATTTTTATAACCAGGTGGGCTTATTCATTAAGCCATGGCATGCTGGCTTCAACCCGACGGAGGAACTTCCGAATCGGGTTCCAGTTTGGGTTCGTCTTCCAAGGCTCACTGTGGAATGCTGGCGAGAGGATGTGTTGTACCTATTAGCCTCAAAGCTAGGGAAACCTGTGGGTACGTCTCAGCAAATGCAATTCAAAAAGGTAATGACTTTTGCCCAGTTCTGTGTAGAAATTGATTTAAGTAAGCCATTTCCAGACTGTTTAGAAGTGAGTGCAGGAGATTATTCATGGGTGCAACAGCTGGATTATGAAACACTTCCTTTCCGTTGTCATTTCTGTCATGAGTATGGTCACCTCCTGCACAGATGTCCAAAGGCCAAGCCTTTGGAGGCTCAATCTTCTCAACCTTCAGCTAATCCACCTAGGGTGGATAAGGGCAAGGACCCCATTCAGGGTTCTGGTGGTAGGGAAGATGGTTTTATTCCCGTTAGAGGCCGAAACAAAAATAAAGGTCATAAAAGGACTTTGAAGGACAGGTACGAGGAGGACACCTTCAATAGGTTTGAGGTGCTGGAGGATCTTAGTCAGGAGGAGGTGAACCCAGGATTTCTAGATCTAGATCATGGGACTTTGGATATTGATCAGCATGGCCCTTCGGTTGAGGCAATGCTTGCTCCCTAACAGGAGGGGGGTATGGGAGTGCCATGCTTAGATGAGGTCGGGAAAGATCCTGGTCAGGTAATACTCAACTCAGAGGTGATTATGGCTCCGCTTGCTGATGGGACTTTGGCTCTAGGGACAGATCGTCAAATGGGGGTTCAAGATGAGTTGGGTGGTAGTGCTGAGGTAGTGAAAGATAGTGTGGATAAGGTTCACCTCTTGCAAAAAGTTGATCTGGAGGTGGGCAAGAAGAATATTAAGGCGTCCTCTCAGTTGGGTGTTCTGTAAAAAGTTCTCAAGAAGGGGGGCCGGAGAAAATTTCTAAGTTGGGAAGGAAGAAGGATGAGGAAAAGATTAAGATGATAGGGGAGACTTTGGTGGATTCGGGGTCAGTCAAGACTCTGGATTCGCATTTTTCATGCCCCTCGAAATGATAGTTCTCTCTTGGAATGTAAGGGGCTTGAACAATGGCCCTAGACAAAAAGTTGTTCAGGATTTGATTAGGTGTCATTCGCCTGATGTTCTTTTCTGCAGGAGACTAAGCTCTCTATGGAGGGTATGATGGATTTAGTTCCTAAGTTATGGGGGAATGGTGGATGCCAATGCATTGGTGCTCAAGGGTCTTTGGCGGGGTGGCGTGCTTATGGAACCCGCATAAGATCTGCCCCCTTTGGTGGGTGTCTTTTAAGTCCTCCCTTTCCATGGTGGCCTCTTGTTTTATGTCAGGGGAAATTGCTCTCTTCTCCAATGTGTATGCACCTGTGGAGTTGTAGGGAAAGCAACTTTTGTGGTCCAACATTCGTTTAGTTCGCAGCTTATTTCCTTACCATCCTTGGATTATTGGAGGTGATTTTAATGCTATCACGGAGCTTGCAGAGAAACGAGGTGGTATTGCAAGGCTGGAGGCTTCTGCATTATTGCTCTAGGACAATATCTCTGCTTTGAATCTTGTGGATATCAAGCCTGGCAATGGTCTTTTTACTTGGAATAATAGGAGAATTGGTGATGCTTCTATTTCTGAAAGACTTGATAGATTTTTGGTGTCTAGTTTTTGGGTGGGGGAAAGGTGGTTGACTAGCTCTAAAATTTTGGATGGTCGTGGTTCTGACCATTGGCCTATTAAGCTAGTGGTTGATGTGCCTCAATGGTGTGCTAGACAGACCTTTAAGTTCCAACTCATATGGCTTAGAGATGAATCTCTTCATGTTTTTCTCCCTGGTTGGTGGGATCAGGGGAAGCCAGCATATGGCACTGCCATGCACTCTTTCTCAAAGAGGCTCCAGTATGTTAAATACAGATTGAAAAGATGGAATAGGCAGTATTTTGGTAATTTATTTCAGGAAAAGCAAAAGGCACGAGATAATCTGGACCTAATTACCAGACAAATTCGAGATCAAGGCCTCTTAGAGGAGCTGAGTTTATTAGAGGTTGCTGCAACAAAAGAGCTTGAGGAATGGGAGTTAAGAGAAGAGATTTTTTGGAAACAAAAGTCTTGTATTGAATGGCTCCAAGCTGGGGATCAAAACACTGCTTTCTTCCATAACTTAGTTAAGGATCGGAGACAAGGTAATGCTATTTCTTCTATTTTGTTGGCTGATGGGGAATCTTTGTCCTCTTCAGCCTCTATTTCATCCAAATGCATTCAATATTTCTCTACCCTTTTCTCTGAGGATTCGCCTCCTGTGGAGGAGGATGAAGCTAAAATTTTAGATTGTATCTCGAAGCTGGTGACTAATGAAATGAATGAATCATTGCTTGCTCCTATTACCTTGTCGGAGCTTGAGAAGGTTGTGTTCCAGATGAAGAAAGGTAAAGCTCCTAGGCCTGATGGATTCCCCATTGAATTTTTTCAGAAGTTCTGGGAAGTGGTTAAATCGGACCTTTTAGAGGTTGTCCAAGAATCCTTTATGCATAAACAAATGTTGAAGTCCCTGAATGCTACATTTTTAGCTCTTATTCCTAAGAAGATGGGAGCTAACTCCTTGGATTTGTTTAGGCCTATAGCTCTATGTAATGTTGTGTATAAAATTATTACTAAGTTGATTGTGGAAAGGCTGAAGCCTTGGCTTGATGACTTAATTTCTGAAGAACAGGGGGGTTTTGTTGCTGGAAGACAAATCATGGATGGGGTGGTTATTGCTACTGAGGCCATCCATTCTATGGAATCCTCAAAAGATAAATCTATGTTTATCAAGTTGGACATGGCTAAAGCATATGATCGTGTTAAATGGAGCTTTCTATTTAAAATCCTTGGAGCTTTTGGCTTTGCTGAGGGTTGGATTGAATGGGTTAGGAGTGGTGTCACTTCCTCCTCCTTTTCGGTGCTTATCAATGGTGAGCCCACTTGTTTGTTTGGTGCTTCTAGAGGCCTTAGGCAAGGAGATCCCCTATCTCCTTACTTATTCATCCTCCTTGCGGAAGGCCTGGGAAGACTCATTCGTGCTCAGGTTGCTAGTGGATTGCTTCAGGGATGGAGTTGGGGAGATGGTATTCCCCCTCAGTCTCATCTGCAATTTGTAGATGATACTGCCTTGATGGGTAGGGCTAAGGTTGAGGAGGCTCTCAATTGGCGCAGTGTTTTGGACAGTTACTTGGCAGCTTCTGGGCAATGCATAAATGAGGGGAAGTCCTTCATATATTTCTTCCACACTCCTAAAGGTATTCAAAGGAGAATTGCTGGTATCCTTCGGTTTCAGATTGGTTCGCTTCCTTTTTCCTATCTTGGAATCCCTCTTGCTGTTCGCTCTCTCCCCAAAAGGTTTTGGCAAGAGACTCTTGATAAGTTTCGAGGATTGGTCAGTCATTGGACTTGCAGGTGGCTTTCTTCAGCAGGTAGAGTGACTCTTTTAAAGTCGGTGGTCCAGGCTCTTCCTATTTATAAATGCTTTGTTCTTTCTGCTCCTTCAAGTTTTATTAGAGATTTCGAGAAATTGTCTCGTCAGTTTCTGTGGGCTGGTAATCTTCTTCATAGAAAATGGAGTCTAGTGAAGTGGGATGTTGTTTGTAGGCCAAAGCAGGAGGGGGGTCTTGGTTTACGGCGGACTGATTTGAATGGGCAGGCCTTGGCTGCTAAGTTGTATTGGCGTTGGTGCTCTCAACAACATATGTGCTGGGCTAAAATTCTGACCTTCAAATATTTGGGGGCGGTAGAAAGTAGGGAGGTAGCAAGGTTTAGTATGGAGGGGAAAGGCTCTGTGATCTGGAGTACCCTTAAACGTGGTGCCAAGCTGGTTAAACAGGGACTTTTTTGGATTTGTAATGGGGGTCGAGATGCTCTTTTCTGGCATGATTCTTGGGATGGATACCCACCCATTGTGTCATCTCATCCCCATCTCCAAGATTTGTGCCAGATTTTTGTGGAGGCGGGTTGGAGTCATGTAGCAGATTTCAAATCTCAACAATCTTTGGGTCAAATTTTTGTGTCCAGGTGGAAGAGCCCCTTGGATTGGCCTCCTGGTGGTGCAGTGGAGGATCGTCAAGAGCTTGCTAAGATTTTATCAGTCATGTCTGTAATTCTCTCCAAGGGGGTGATGTGCTTGCTTGGGGTCCTGACTTGAAAGGAAAATTTTCGGTTGCCTCTGGTTATCAGGTTTTGGATAAACAGGTTTTTGGAAGCTCCCAGGTTTCTTGGTGGAAGCATGTTTGGAATAAATTTGCTTGGCCTAAGTGTAATTTTTTCTCTTGGCTCGTGGTTCAAGGTAAGTGTCTTACTTGGGATAATCTTTGGAAACGTGGGTTCCAGGGCCCCTCCATGTGCATTCTATGTGGTCAGCATGATGAATGCTTATCGCATCTCTTTTTTCAGTGTTCTTTTGTTAAGACTATCTGGCATCACTGGTGGAATCTTTGGAGCTTACCGTGTTGCCATGTCTCTTCTTTGGAGGATTTTTGGAAGAGACAGGGTTCTTCTCCTGCTACAACCTCTTTTCTTAAAATTGCTTGGAGCATTGGTCCTAGTTTGATTGTTTGGAAAATTTGGTTGGAACGTAACAGAAGAATATTCTTGGATAAAAAATTGCTTGTGGGGCAACTTTGGAGGCGAATTCTTGGGGCTTTGCTAGGAGACTTTGACTGCAAAGTGTGACTTGTCTGTGCCGATTGATCCTGGGGACTTGGGTGTTGTAAATTCCCTGGGTCTTGCCACAGGGGGGAAGTGTATTTTGAGTAAAGTGCATCGTAGGCGTGGGCGTGAGAGGGTTGCTCGTGAGGGCTTTTGGTGCCCACCTGCTCTAGGGGAGTTGAAAATTAATGATGGGTCTTCTAGGGGTAACCCTGGGCATGCTGGGGTTGGTGGTATTGGTAGAGACAGCCTTGGAGTGGTGGTTTTCTTCTTTTCTATGTATCGTGGTTTGCAAACTAATAATCTTATGGAGGCAAGTGCTATTCTCTTGGCGATTGAGCGTGGTTTCCCTTGGATGGCGGCGGATTGTTTGTGAAGCTGATTCTCAGGTGGTTATTGATATGTTGAATAATCAAAATTTGGAGGATGTGAATTGGCAGCTAGCTGTGGTTGTCAAACATATTATTTCTCTGTGCTCTACCTTGGAGTCCATTGTTTTCCGTCATATTCCACGGGAGTGGAATAGGGTGGCTGATGGGCTGGCTAGATGGGCGTCGGAAAAAACTGATTCTTGGTCTATGGATGATTGGAGCAATCTCCCTATTGATATGGCCCCTGTTCTTGAGGAGTGGGTTGCTGAGGATATGAGGTGCTTCTTGGGTGTGAATTAATTCTTGTTGTTTTTGGCCCCTTGTGGCTTCTTTCTTTGGACTTTGTATTGTTGTTATGATTCAATAAAGTTTTTACCCTCCTTTTATTAAAAAAAATAAATATGAATACTAGATGAGACATCAAGATCTTATGAGCCTAGTGCCTCAAACTAGCTAATAGTTTGGAGATAGTCATGCATGGTTGTGTAGAGATGTGAAAGCAAGGGATGACTCATTAATAATATCTTATCCTAGATTACTGGTTGAAGGTTTATTATGAATACCCTCTTCTCATTTAAATTAGGTAGCACTATAGAACTTGAGAGAATAGAGACTAGTATAAAAAATAAAAGTCAAAAAAAAATCATGAGCACCATGCTTACAATGCACCAAGTCAATAAAGGTAACCTGGGGACTTATGTTATCTTAGAAGTGCTACAAGAATTGGTTCACTAACTAATTGAAATAATTAATGGAATGGTCAGGTGCTAAGAGAAACCAATCCGACAGGGTGTCTTTCAACAATTGTAGGAAAAAAATAGCTAGCAACTGGTCATGAAAGATGAAATCACTACACAGTGCTATGAACAAAAAAATGTAAATGCAAATCTCCCTTCCCACCATACTTTTCAAAATGAG
The DNA here is from genome assembly GCA_007258455.2 of Sequoia sempervirens. Classification (NCBI taxonomy): domain Eukaryota; kingdom Viridiplantae; phylum Streptophyta; class Pinopsida; order Cupressales; family Cupressaceae; genus Sequoia; species Sequoia sempervirens. The sequence continues at coordinate 50,320 of VDFB02383784.1, read as the reverse complement.
GCACCTAAAAACATGTAGGAAGTAGGGTAGCAAGGATATGTAGTGATAACAAACTATTATGATAGTATAGCAAAATGAGCAATTGAGTATAAGTGGATAAGGAAGCAATTTGTTGTTGAAGGCTACCCACCTTTTGCATGTAGTCTAGTCAATGACAAGGTTAGTGGTGTGCAAGGGGTGTGGAGTACTAGTATATATATATCTATAGTGGAAGAAGTTAGAGCATGAATTTGAGAACCTATTAGTATTGTGGTTGCAAGGTGCCTAGTAGAAAGTCCCAAGGTCAAGGTATGGAATGGGGAACAAATCCATGAGAATGGAGTCAGTTGCACACCATTCCAAAAGATGAATGATCTACTATACCAAATTGTGTAACACTAATGGCCATAGTCATATTGAGTGACATATGGGCACTAGGAGTAGGCATGACCATAGAAATTTATTAACCAATTATGTTAGACTAGGATTCTTGAGTACCTTCAAGGGAAGTTGTTGGGAGTAGAGAATTTTTGCATACAAACTAAGCAAGCCCTTGAAAAAATTCAAGAACATTAAGGTTGTTTAAGAGCATGTTACAAAGGGATACTACTAGAGGTGAATTTTTTTTGGATAGGTTTTCACCCATTATAAAGTTTTGAAAGTGTCCAAGGCCATGCATCTTGCAGTGAGATGCAGTACCAAGGTGGCCTCATGGTCAAATCTTACATCAATATCATGAAAATTTGTGTTAGGAAAATTAGGTTAAACACAAATAGTAGAAAGACAAGTTAGATTTTTTTTCATTAGATCAAAATAAAAAAATTATAGAATTAGGAGGAGACCTGATTAGGGTGGTAACAATTCTAAAGTGAGATATTCTTGTGTTTTTATAATTTCTACAAAAAATATTATCATAATAAAGATATTGGACCATGATGGTCATGTAAGGCCTCACAAGACACAATATAGTATGTTGAAAATAAAGTTTGTAGATTGTTTGTTAATTTTTTTTGAAATATTTATGTGTTTTTAAGAAGGTTTTCTAAGTGCAAGTAGTAGATTTGGCAAAATCTAGTGAGTGAAATTTGACTTAGCAAAGGAGAGGCAAGTTTCCTTTATTAAACAATCTCAAATTGAACACTACACTATGATCAACTAGCCTTTTATGTAAAATGAATCTACTGTAATACTAATCTATTAAATAGATTAGATTATTCTAATTAATCCTAATATGGTTTAACATTGAAATATTACAACTTTCTAAACAAGATAAAACACTATAAGAGAGATGAAATTGTTTTGATTGGAGGTAAAAATGGGTTTTGAAGGGGCCCGAAACCCTTTACAAAAAAGAGCAGCTGATAAAAAAGAAAACAACATTACACAACAATCAACCCAATGACAGCGAACCAACAACAAAAAAGCAACCAAAAAGAAGGCACCTAGCCAAAACCACTACATATTGTTTAGAATCTCAACAACCTCCATTTCACTAGCAGCCATCTTCTACACATTATCCACCGTATCAAATACCTCTAAAGTATAGGCCCCGCCCTGAGCTTTCAATTTGTTTCTAGTTTTGGCCCCCAACCCACCAGTTTTTACTTCACCATTTAAAACACTACCTTGAAAACCACCCTTCTCACCAGTGCACTCCACATCCAACAGCTTACTCGCAACAACAGTATCATCAACAGACACAATAACCTTTCTCTTTTTCATAGTACTCATAGGGGAGATCACCTTGGAAAAATCAGAAATAGCTAGAGCCTTAGGGGCATCTCCACTCTTCATCACAACATTCCATATTTTATTAATTCTATCCTCGAGGGATAAAATTCTTCCTTCCAAGTTATGTTTCAAATTGATGGTTTCCTCCGCCACAATATTAGCCATAGTATTAAGAGATTCCATTAGATCATCAATTTGGCTTTGGACAGAAGGATCCTCAGGTTTACTAGCAACACCTCTAATTCTAACATTGGTCCTATTAATCTCATGGAAGAACCACTTAAAAAGTTTAAACAACATATTGGCACTATCATGAGCTGAACCCAACACATCAACATCCTCTCTATCAAATTTCTCAATCCTTTTACCCACAACAACATCCTCACCAATAACATGATCCTTATCAACAAGAATATCCTTACCTTTGCCAACAGAGACAAGGATCTTCAACTTTCGAATGGAGCAAGTAATTTCCTTTGCAACAACCTTCCTTTTCATCAGCCTATCCACATCCTCTTTGCTAGTTCCCATAGTGAGACCTCCACCCTCATCCCTTTCCTTCCCATGCCTCTGTAACCCAATATTAGCACCCGAAGATGCCTCACCAAAGATACCTCTAGCCAGGGAAAGAGGGAGACCCTCCTCCAAGAGTTGGCCAACAGTTCTCAACACCCTTCTCTTTCGGCTCCCATCCTCAGTCTCTTGCAATTTTCTAGTCACTGGGGGAGGAGAGGAAGCTTCCCCATAAAGTTCATTTTTGTCTTTAACCCCATTAGAATGAACATTCACTACCACCTCCTCACTACAAGTCATATTGCCCTCTTTGTCATCTGACTTCCTTTTCCCAGTCTTACCCGAAACAGGGGAATTGGGGCCCTCCTCAAAAGAGGCATACAAGTCTGGGACATAATCAACATCATCATCCCTATTAGTCTCAGACTCTTTGTTCAAAATAAGCCTCCTCTTCTTAGATTTCTTACTAACAATTTCCTCTTCCAACACCATCTCATAACCCTCTCGGGGTTTAGCAATATCCTCCTTCGAGGATACAAAATGTTTTTGCACCTCATGAGCTTTGACATGTTCATAGATTAGGAGAATTAACCCCACATGCAGGATATGGTTCTTGGGGTTTTTCATATGATCCTTAATCCCCGAATCAAGTGACATCAACAAGTAGTAAGGAAAATAAATCCTTTTCTTATGCCTGAAATGGTTAAGCAAAAGGAAATGGTAAGCGTTAATCATCGTATACTTTCCTTCCAAGGTGACATACCTCATAATCTCTTCCACAACATCCCACCATGACGCTTTTAAGGAGCTCCTCTGATAACCCCCACTCTTCACCATCTTCAAATCAACAACCTCATTCCCTTTGAAGAAAATAGACATCGCAACCTGCGATTCTTTTTTGTCTCTAAACACCTTCATACCATGCGTAGCCAGTCTAGTAATTTGAGCTATGAAATCTTCATCGACCATGACTTCCCTTTTTCCCAAATTCAGGGTTCTCTCATTCCACCCTTGAGCAACCAAATCAGTAACCTGGGGGTTGTTACCATGTAGTTTCTCCATATACGGAGTCAAGCCACCCTTCTCTAAAATATCCCATACCTCCTTCTTCATCTTAACAGAATCACAAGACTTAGGCTCGGTGTGGTTTCTATCCCCACCCATCGCAGAAGACTTAACAAGCAAAGGCCAAGCACAACACCAAAACCTAGGAGAATAAGAGAAATATCATCCAGAGCATAATTATAAAGAGAGATGAAATTGTTGTTTTAAAAATTTTAAATTATAAAATTAATAAATTGAAAGGAAAATTGAAAATGACTTATAGAAAGGAACTTAGAGACAAAATTTAGGAGTATATGGATTGGATGCTAATGCATCTAGCATAAATGTCTACATGACACACTATAGTTTTTAAAGAAAACATGACCAAAGTCCAAATCCTTCTGAGAAAATGTATTTGGTTTCCACAAAAATAAAACTAGAAACTACAATAAAGATCACTAATGATAATTTAGAAGTGAAAATAATAGAGTTTTAACTAATATATTTAAATAAAAATGATAAAATGACAAAAAGAGAATAGGAAAGATATCAACTAACTCCTGTGCAATTGGATATCACCTAGAGGAAAATCAATTTAGCTACAAGAAACAAATAAAAAATTTAGGGCTATTTGGGATCTTTCTAAATGGTTAAGCCCCTATTTTAGTTTTCCAACTTTCACAACAACCAATATTTTGAAAATGATAAATGGATTGGGTGTGCTCCTATCCTAAGTGTCTCTCAGATTAATAGAGTAGTGACAAATACAAGTAGAGTGTGTTAAAAATGTAAATATAAATATTGTAGAGTAAGAAATGAGATCCAAAGTGCTAAAGACAATACTAACTAGGACTCTATAGTGATAGAAATAAAAAACTATGAAGAGAATCTAGAGAAAGATCACAATATAAATCATCTCTCCAAACTTGGTGAAGAAAATGGAGACAAGAATATTGTTGCAAGATGCTACTAAACTTCCCATGATCTTATTAAAGTGTTAGAGAGTCTTCACATGTGCTTCACAATGTTAGTAAATTACTAAAGAATGTTGGTAACAATGGTAGAATGATGAGAGAGAGTTCAAAGTTATAAGAATAATGAGATAGATTGAGAACAATGATATTAACCTATTGTATGTTGTTGTACACTTGTAGCAACTTCTCAACACATGTAGTAGCTTGTTGCACACCAGTAGAAATCTATCAACACCTGAAGCATACTTATAATCATTGATATGATCCATTTATAGATCACACCACCCCAAAAGGAGCTTTTTCTCCCCAAAAGCCTCAAGAAACCATCAAATTAAATGAAGAACACTCAATCCACATGTCTTTTTAAGAGTCCTTAATATGTCTTAGCATCACCCAATCCCACTTTGTTATTTCAAGCTTACAAGAACTACTCATGTGGGCACCAATCTTCCCCTCAATTAACACACTTTGAATACATCAACAAAATTGAAAGGAAATGTTTGTTGAACTTAGTAGGTTCCACTTGAATTGTATGCTCTTCCACTTCCAAAATTGAACATGTGTTGTCTCTTGTGATGGTTGTTAACCTCACCACTCTTGCTACCCTTGAACTCACTATCCTCTATTAATTTGAGGCTTTACATCAACCCTAAAAACAATAATTTCATGCCTATGTTATCCCTTATTCATTGAGGAACTATATTTTTTTATAGCATTGATTAGCCTTATAGTACTTGATGTACTAGCATTGACAAAATTATATGTATTAGCATGAGAATTTGAACAAAGAAACACTTACCTTTTAATTGAAGCCTATATTCATTTTTGCACCTAAATTAAATAACATCCCTCATTTGTGAGTGGGCATTACCAAAAATACATCAAATATCTTTAATGGAACAATGTAAAACAACACTTAGTTCTTGTATTTTAATGTGGACTAAATGTTAACTTGCATTACTTGATTACCTTCATATCTATTCTATATTACAACTACCCAAACAAATAAAATTACAGATGATTTGCAACCTTCATTCCTCATTTACTAACTAGCCTATAAAAAAATAAATTTGATTAGAAACATGAAAACCTTTTACCTTCCACTTGGAAATAGAAATGGAAACAAATCCTTTTATAGTTCATAATATTGAGCAATTTATTTTTAGGTCTACATATGGCTTATAGCATATGGGACTACGTCATACTCCATGCAAGAGACACCTAACTATGCTACAAACAAGGCATACATACCCTACCTCCCTTAGGATTTGAACTTGTGGCCTCTTTTTCAAGAGCACAAGTTCTCCACCATCAGACCAACTCATGAGTACTTGATCCTATACTTAAAATAAGTATGTGAGCTCTTCCACTCCATGGGAGCTACCAATATTATTTGAAACTACCTCCTTGAATGACACAAGATATTGTTAGTGCAAATAGAGTCATTATATATCTAGTTAGTTTTCATCTATTTCTAGGTTGACCTATTCACTTTTGCTTAAGTTTACTTTGGCTATTTTAGAGTTTTGTCTCACCTCATGTGGTTGAGACATGTGTCTTCACATTGTGAGACACCTCTTGCATGCACACTTGCCACTCACTAGAACACTTGTCAAGTGAGCTAACAAGTGTTCCATCTTTGGAGGGGTAGTCAATCACAGTGTTCGACTTGCCTACCTTCACCAACTTGCCTATATATGCAAGGATTCTATGTACATTTGAATCAACTCTTTGATAATATCATTTGGCTTATGTTGTGTGCTCATATCTTGTGGAAGTTCATTTTTGGTTTTTTCTTTATGATCTTGGAAATCACAACAGATATGAGCCCATCATCAACAAAGAATCTCCATAAATTTATATGTCCCTTTTCCATTTAAACAACATTTTAGAGATTTTACTTTAGGACATAAAAAGGTTCGCTACTCCTTAGCAATGCCTAGGCTTAAATCCTAGATAATACATGTGAAAATTGGTGAAGAAATGAAAAATATGTTAAATCGAATATAGTAAGACAATTTAACTTTTATGAAATAGTAATGGGCGCCTACTTTTAGGTAGAATAGACTTGAGTTGAAAGGATTTCAACCTTCCAAGTTAAATAAATTGAAGGCTTTGCTAGCTTCCGTAAGGGTTAGAATTTGACAGCTATTTTTTCAACTTAAGGTGTATCTTTCAATTTTAAAAATTGTTAAGTCGTATAGTATGATTTTTAAAAGATTGTTTAGAATTATATATATGATAATTGAGATCGTTATTAAACAATGATTATTTCTAATAAAAGAATATAATAATTGGTTATTTTATTTTAGTTTTATTATTTTTTTTTTGATACGTAAGGTGATGATTTTATATATTCAGAAAAATATACATGCGTCTGCATTGCAGGAAATTCCATCGATGAGCTTCAAACAGTCAAAAAATTAACAGGACAGAGTTCGACCCATTTCCATAATGGAAGCACCGAGCAAAAACAGAGACTTGCTTCCTCAAAGATTACAAATTTGCAAAAACTAAGCTCCAGTTCGAAGAAACCACGACTATCAATACATTAACAGACATACCAGACGAACACTTACCCTTCCCCCCTTAAACCCAGAAACCATTTACCTCTGCAAAGCATATAAAGCCTTCCACCCAGTCCATACCCTCCGCTGGCACTAGCTTCACTCTTTTCTTCAGAAACTCCACTGCCATTTCCGCCAGTGTGCGATGCCGAGACAATTCAGAGCCTTTAAGATCCAGAAGAAAGGGGTAAATTTTGATAGCATCATCCGAATCCCACATGGTTGCCAGGTCCGCCGGGCGTGGTATGCCCTTACCCAAGAGGGCTGCCTTCAGAGAAGTATCGATGCCCCCGAGCAAGTCCTTCCGAAACAGTCGCACCATCAATTCCTTGGCCAAGGGTTTCGGGGTGGCAATGTCCATGAGCGCCGCAAGAAACCTGGAAGAAATTTGAGTATTATCCCTTGGAAATTCTTTACGCTCTAAATGTTCCTTTCCAAGGACCATTTTCACTGCAGCTACCGTCGCCGGATCATCTTCAAGCAATATTCGTTTGAGACGCTGGTCCGTTACTTCCCGAAAGGCAATTTGCCTTTCCGTTGCCACAAGCGAAACAGGAGTATCGACCCCGAAGGAATCAAGACCTTCCACCGAAATGATGATGGTGAACTTCGATTTCGCCAGCCTCGCCATTGCCGAAAATGCGCCCGGATCACCCTGCAACAAAAACATAAAAGCAGAAACCAAGGAGCCGAACCGCAATTTAGGAGAGGGCTTCCTAAATTTAACATGAAAGCTCAATAATGAACCGTCAGTCATCGGATACGGATAAAGATTAGGAGCTTTGCAAATCTGTCCTTCGCATGAAATGAAATTCCTCCCCCGCAGACCTGTAATCAATGCAATTTATGGAGCTTATCACACGGCACGTCCGCGCATAGAGTAAGGTAGATCGTGCACTACGTGTCCCCCGGCCGACTTCGTGAAACTTGAGCCCATCATTCTACTAGACCCCTTCAATTTAACCGAGCAAAGAGGCGGCCGAATAAACCTACCAATGCCATTCGCATACTGCTAAATTTGGTATGTTGGTGTGGTTATCACCGCCCGACCCAAATACCACATCCATATTTTATTTTAGTTTTATATACAAATATAATAATTTGAAATATTTCAAAAAAAAAAAAACTTATAATAGATTTTTGAAAATAAATATAAAAGATAGACTATTATAAACTATTATTTATAAATTATAAATAAATATAAATTGATTTGAAATTAAATATTAAAATAAATTATTTACAAATTATTATATTAAGAAAATACTATATATAAAAATTCTTTTAAATTTTTATATTTTGTATATTTAATAAATTATAATTTTTTTAAACAATTCATAAGAAAATCGAAACGTAATTAATCAAACCCTCATAAAATTTCCATATAAGAGGCAGGAGTGACTGCACTTTCAATTAACCCCAGCGCATCACATTTCAGAAGCTGAACAGAGTATCTGTTTCTAGAACACAGCGGTCAAACTCAGCGCACAGGGTTTGTTAAATGTGAATTGAAAGGCAGCCATTATGTCAGTGGAAGTATTACTAATGAAGTGGGGGAAATCCGAGTCTAACTAAAGAAACATTCGCAGGCTAAAAGGGCTTCTCAAATTGCAGCAATGGCTCTTTGAAAGCTTCCACTCTTGTTGATGGAAGAAGCTTTGAGCAGTGAGCATGATTGTCAGAAAACAAGAGATTCCCAAACTATGTCCTCCTGTTCCTCCTCACGATTGTCTTGCACAGGAGGAACGCTGTCGAAACAAATTTCGTCCCAGTCTTGCCATACAAAATTGGGGAGAGATTCAGCCTTGTTATCTTGGGATGGACAAGTCGGCGTTGAAGCGGTAGCGGCCCTGCCGAGTGGTTCCTGTGGCAAGCTTTCATCATCTTGCTTGGAATGGCAGGCAGGGCCTCTGAAGCTGCTTGTAAACCAAGCATTTTTCTTCGATTGCTGCTGCTGCTTCTTCTTGTCTGGGAAGAGTTGGGGGAAATTGAGAAGAGCAGGGTCGCCGCGCCAGCGGAAGCAGGCCTGATCATATGCCAAGGCAGCGCCTTCGGCGGTGTCGAAGGTGCCAAGCCAAACGCGCGATCGAGTCCCCGGGAGTCGCATCTCGGCCGCCCATTTACCCCACCGCCGCTGCCGAACTCCTCTGTAATGCTGCCCTTGCTGTTTTTCCATGCCCTTCCTACCACTTGTGCCGCCATCACGCTCCTCCCTCTTTTGCTCTTTGCCTGCTTGCGGCGCCATTCAAAATCCAAATCCTGTGAAGAAAAGCGCCCCCAATCAGTACAAGAAACGGCATCTTTGCCAGTTTTTAATTTTAAAAAATGGGTTGATTGTCAAATTTACAGGTTGATGACTTTTGAGCACTTTTTGTGCCCCACTTCCCTTAGCAAAAAGATAAGGTAAAGAAATTATGGTGTCTCTTTTTATCAAGTTTTTTTTTATTCCATTTTCCTTATGAATGAATGAATGAGGGATTTTAATGTCGTCCATGAGACCAAAAGTCTAAGGGACTGAGAACCACAAAACTACGAAATCTCCAAATTTTTTTCAATGCTGGATCTTCTACTATGAATTTTGAAATAAACAAGCAATCAATCAATTGACTGATGGGAAAAAGGTGATTGTATATAGAATTATATCCATATTGGGAAAGAAAAATCTTATTACAATTAAATTTGACAGCCGTATGAACAGGCAAAACTATTTCAGAAGAGAGTTTTTTATAGACCATAAAAAACAAAATTGATCTAATTTTAGATCCATTATAAATTAAGCTTTTATATTTTTTAATTTAAATATACAAATTTTTATATTTAAAAATAAAATTTAAAAGAAGCTATTAAAATTGTACATAATAAAATCAATATTAGTAATAAAAATAGCTAAACTCTTAAATTAAAATTCTAAAAAATTATCATAATTTGTAATTTAAATTGGTAGGAAAATCAGCATAAATAATAAATTATTATAATAATTTATAATAAAATTAGTTATAATTTTTACAAAACATATCATAAAAAAATGGAAAAAAAAATTCAATAAAAATCTTTTAAATAAAAATTAAATTTAAATTCTAACCTTAAAATAAAAATAAAAACAACATATCTTCATTACTTTTAAAATCATTACAGAGCAAAACCATAACAATTTCAAATAAATTATCTTAAATTTCAGTTTATCTTCATAAAATAAAATAAAAACACCAATTTTTTTTAACATAATATTATTAATAAATACAGCCACTGCCCTGTAATACCTGTTTTTTCATTCAAAGATAGGGCACTGACCCTAAATTTTAACATGAAAAATTAGAATTTAAACCCTTGGAGAGGATATAATTATTTAACCATAACCTAGTTTTGCACTTCTTCCAAGATTCAGCCTTGAATTTCAGTTAACAGAAGATGAAAAATGGCAAACAGCCGACGAATTTTCGAAACCTAGAAAACTTACAGTAAAGAACAGAACTGACGCGAAAGTTGCAGAGAAAATTAGCGTTGTCCGCTTTGTTCCCCAAAATTTGTGTGAGACTTGGACACTGTGTGCTCAATCTGTTATATACTTTTTAGCTTACCAGCCAGTGCAGTCAAATTTGACGCCATGAACGATTGAATAGATCGGCCAATGGCAAACGGTGAATAGATTGAAGAGAACCTCCGTATAAAAGGAATGGATCTATGGTTCACGAGATCACAGAATTTAATTTTGTGCTTGGTGGGGACGAAAGCGTGACGCTTTAGTATCAAATACATGGTGCATACAAGCTCTGCCCACGTGAAATAATTGTCACATAATCTTATTATCCCTTAAAATGAGCGGAATCTTTACTCTAAAAGGTCAGTAAAGGTAAAGGGAATCTGATAAAGGGCCAGGCTGAAACTCCCACCACCGAGCACCGCGTTGCTTCGCGTACAACTTTTTAACTTTATTTTTCTTTGTCCTGACGTGTTGCCGTCTCATCTCGACATAAAATCGGGTCATTCCCCATTCATTTTATTTCATTTTCATTGCCCATTCATTTTCTTTCATTTTCATACATATGTGGTGGGGTCCGTGAAGTGAAGTCTTAGTACCCGTCATTATAATTTATGTCTGTATGAGCTGTCTTTCGCTCATGCAGACTGGTACATTTAAAAAATCAAAGTTGTGATCATCATCCATGTTTTCCAACAGTTTGATGGTTTAGTCTACTTTTTTTCATTAATAAATTCTCTATGTTGATCAAAATTCAATCGACAATCAACATTGGTTTTTATTTTTTATATAACAGGGGTGTCCCCACGACCCAGCCCAACGTTCCAGTAGCCCGTACTTTGGGTACCTGGGGCAAGACTAGTCCTTCGCGGGTGAGAACCCCCGCTCGCAAGAAGTACCGCCTCTTAAACCCAGTGTGGAGTCGAACCCAAGACCAGTGGGGAGCAAATCCACTCACTAAGCCAACTCTACTTCCTGTGCGGGGACAATCAATATTGCTTTATAGCATTTGGTGAGACTATTAGTGGAACGTGAAAACCTAGTCTTTAAGAGTAGACTAAAGTGAGTTTATAGTACCTAATGTTTGAATTCTAATATGAAGTTAAGAGCAGCGACCTTTATTGATTGCAATATGATCTAATAGTATGTGCTCACCGCCCACTAATAGTCTCACCAAATGCTATAAAGCAATATTGATTGTTGATTGAATTTTGATCAACATAGAACATTTATTAATAAAAATTAAAGTGAGACCCTAGAATATTTGAAAACATTTCATGACTTTGAGAGAGATACATTAAAAAAATATGTAATTACCATTTAATGGTATGGACTATCCATCTTAGTTTAAATATCAAGGTTTAAGTGCCTTAACTTTAATAATGCAACATTAATGGAGATAGGTTTGAGTGTTGCATTTGTAACATAATGCATGTGATACATATGGAAGGTGGTTGTGCATGGCTAGACCATGTGAGAGGTTGACTAATGAGGTAAGGATTGCCTCTTTCCTCTATGTGTTGTGTTGTAGGTTTTTTAATAATGTGTTCCTACTTTTGTGGAGGCCATTTTGATTATTTCATATAATATAATATGGATAGTTTTTGTGTGATTCACCTAAAGGAGAGACCGTTTTGGATCATTGCATGTGATTTAATTTTTTCATCCCTTATGTAGATACCGTCAAATTTGTTAATTCACTTCTTAAGTTAGATAGGCTAGGGAATACATGTGAACTTAAGACTGAGGCTTTTATTTTAGTTGATTTCAAGGCCAATTTGAGACCTAGGATTCCATATGCAAAAGTAAAGGAGTGGATATTGAGAAGAGTTTTGTACGGAGTGGAGAACGTAATCCTCTGATATAGCTTAGAGGAGGGGTTAAATGATGTAGAAGAGGGCCTTGTTCAAGGATCAATTGAGGAGTTAGTGACTGCATATTTGAAATTCAAGTTATGTACTCCTAAAAAGGAGAGAAAAATTCAAATTATGTACTCCTAAAAAGGATAGCTAGCTTTACCTAATCATGACTTAGCTTTGTATATCAATGGATTGCATGTAATTTTGTGAGGAAACTGCTTGGGGGTGTTGGGCCTCTTCACCTTCTCAACTCTCTCCAAAAATTGGACTTACACATGCCAAATTCTAGAACTAGATGCCTAGATAGTGTCAAATACAGAAACCAAACATAATTTATACGACTAAATCTAGAGATGTTTTAAACACAACATATTCAAATCCCTCTATATTCTATAAATAATTCAATCATCAATATAATTCTTGATAGATGTTCTAATTTTTTTATTTCGTATATTTGGTCTTCCAATTCCAAATGTTGTGGAGGGTCTTTTTCATTAGCAATGCAAATTGTTGTGGATAACTAGTGAGTGTGACCAGTGGCAAGTGTAATGCATTTAGAAAAGTGTAAGTCGATTCGTTGTCCCTTTCACCTTTTCCCGTTATTCTTTTTGCCAAAAGGTCAAAGTTCTCATCCTTAAATTCAATTTCAAGCTATTTCATTGGTAATGAAACGGAATCTTTTTCACTTTCAACTCCTTTCTTTTTGTAAGCATAAGAAGGGAAGAGTTTTAGACCGGACACGTGTACCCTCTCAAACTCTAACTATTGTGGTCTGTTTTCCTTTTCGCAATTTTTTGTTAAAAAAAAATATTAATTTGTTTTGTTATGAAATTTAGTGAAAAGTTTAAAGGGGTGGATTATATTTAAGGGTTTGTGTGTTAAGGTTTTTAAAAGTTCAAATAATATATATAATTGAATGAGAAGGATTTATAATTAAAATGATACGTAGGTTAGAAGAAAAAAAAGTTAAAAGATAATAGATTATTGTATTGTTTTTTTAATATTTTGGATGTACATTTGATCATATTAATTAATTGAACTTTAGAATAAATATATTTGAATTTTAATTAATTAATAAATACATTCAAGTGTGCATCTAGAATGTTGAATAGAAGTTGTCATATAATAGAGTGTTCTACCACCCATAATCTAGAGTCAAACAAAATATTAAAAATTAAGAGGGAAAAAACTTAAATTTATCAACACTCCAAATTTGAAACTTCACTTCTTTGGTCATTTGCACCACACAAAATAAACACTCCACTATCATCCTCTTGCACCACTATAAAACCCTTTGAGTCCTTATCTAGGTCCAGGAATGGAAGACTGTGAACAACCTCTTAACGTTGTAATGCACAAACACATAATCCATCAAACCACACACAATGTGAAGGTGCTTGCTACTTGTAGGTGACCTTAAGGTTCTTAAACATATTGTTCAAATCAAAGAAAATGTTGTCAATTCTTACAATTCCCTATTCATGACAAACAACTCTCTAAACATACACATCCCTTGTTGTGCTGGGATCCAACATACAACTAGACATCTAAATGGAGGACCCTTTGGAGAAATTATGTAGGAGCAAACTCACTTGCCACCCTTTCACCTCAACATATGACATAGCCACAAAAAATTAGGTAAAAAATCCTCGTGAATTAGGGATTTAGAGCAAACAATTCTAGCATCTCCAATCCTTGAGTGCCCTAACAAAATCTTCACCAAGTTTAAAGAAACATTGTTTGGACAATGATAAATACAATAAATCCTATGATAAGAGATGACAACCTATGGTTAAGGGTCCCTTAACTTACCCAAATTCCTCCTTTGAGCCATCATCCCTAACAAAACCAAAGATCTCTAGAGAACCCATTTGCTCCTACAAAATAGTTGAGCAACCAACACCTCAAACAATATAAGGGAAGCCAAGATGACCAATACACCACTAAACATCCACCATGAATGATACAATGAGCAACAAAGATATACAAATGCTAAGTGTGTCATGTATTCTCACATACATAATTGGTGTGGAGAAAAGAGATTAACATAAACTCACAATCTAAAATAGTATGTCATCATTGAGGGAACCAAATAGAAGAGAAGTAGAGGTTTGCAAAGATGGCCTTGAATTAAAATTATCCCCTAAATCATTTTCAATAAGGGAAAATAAATCTAGAAAGTTAAGGGGGTTGTGAGTAAAAAAGGCAATTAATCAAACCTAGCCAAGCATCCACATAGTTGTGTAAAGAGATGAAAAAACCTTGTGATCAACACCCATATTGGCTAAGAAATCAACCATAGTGTCCAATTCTTGATTGAAAAGAGAAACGCTCAAATCACAAGTTATTATCTAAAGCCAAATCCTCCTCAATGAAATGAAGTTTCTAGCTAGGAATTTTTTTCTCAATAGTTGAATTACATTAATAGAATCACTTAGGAGAGTCACCTTTGAAAAAGGAATACAAATCATCACTAATAACAAAGCTATCCCTTACCAACCCAAAATTACCTTGCAAAGTATCATCAAAGTTGAGCTTGAGGTACCCATTAGGGGGTTTATTCCAATAAGAATTTGCATGAACATTCATTTTATCTCTTACCTATTAATGGGATGGGAAATAAAAGCATTAGGCGCTCAAGATTACTGGATATTGGGCTCTGAAAGAAGACAACAAAACAAACCAAGGATTGTGTAGAATTTAATGTAGGAAACCACCTTCACCCAACAACGTTCCCAAGAGGCCTCAAGGCCTCTAAAGAGATGATTGTTCTATTCCAACCAAACATCCTGAAGAGTGTAGGCTAGAAAATTCCTCTAATGGGGACCCAAACAAAATAAACCCTTTGTCCAACCACACAAATGGGATCTTAAAAATGTAGGAAACACCCAAGAAAGACCCATATAGGATAACCAAGCATTCCAATTAACTTCCAAAAAAGGATAATGACAAAGAAAATGATAAAAAAAAAATCTATAGAAAAACAAAATAAATTATGAAGGATCATGAAATAGCCATTTACCTATATTACCATAAGTCAAAATCTTTATTTAGGCTCATAATCTAAATAAAAGTGTTGCACTTTGGTGGAGCTTCCTTACTCAAGACTATCTTGACAAGGAAATTATAAAGGGGTGGAAAGTGCTTACTACATGCAAGATTAAAATCATAATGAAAATTGTAGTTGCCCAAATAATTCCCAATCTATCTCACTTGGTTTAGTCAATGAAGTTGGGGAATCTTAGTATCCATTAGAAGAAAACCTAGCAAATTCTTATGGTCTTGAGGAAAGGGGTTATTATCAAAATCCTTCCACTTATGAATCTCTCAATCATAAAAAAAAGACTCTCAATTGTTGTACGCTTTGTTACCCTACTAATCATCAATAAAAGGATGCGGAAAGTACAATCTAGAAGTACTTCTCAAGGGGGTGACTCAACTATGAAACAATCTAGAAAAAACCACTAGAGCCATCACTAGTATCTCAAGTCAGTTTAGCCCCAATCATATCCCTTGAGGTGATCATGATATTCAATACTAAAGAATCCTTTAGTATGGAATCTTCATAGAAAAATTAATGACATCCATGCTCCCCATGTATTTGTGCTTGAAAAGGGAGCTCCACTAAGCATTCATACCATTCATGAAGTGCCAATTCAGCTTGACTCGCAAAGAAGGATTATGCATCTCAATATTTTTAATTCATGCACCATGATATTATTATTTTTTTGATAGTTAAATCGCTGCTGGGGGAAGCACCCTATATTGATATTAAAAATATTTACATTTTCTTTAGCATTTTTTGTAGTTTTCACCATGACCATCTCCAACTACAACTAGATTTAGACACTATTCTATCCTTGACCCAAAATTGGCTTTACAACCTTGCTTTTACAAAACTCAAAAAGGCCCTTGGCTAGGATCAAAATCCCCAGAAAACAACAATACCCTTTTACACACCAGAAAATATATTCTAATGTTCAATGGAAGGACCCACACCTATATGGCTACCATTATCGGACTAACATAGATGAGTGAACATTACCAAAAAATATATAGTTTAAACCACAGAGCCTAGCCTTGCCTTCAAGCTGCAAAACCCACTGTCAGGACCCGTTCCAAGCCAACCTTGCTTAGTTATCCTCATCATCAGATACCTACCTTCTCTTGGAAGCCAGGTAATTTTCCATGATCGGACAATCGACTCCACAATTATGATGGGTCAAGCCCTTCACTTTCTGCTCAGGGTCTCTTCCATCGTTTGGTATCCATTCTTCCCTAGTACCAAGATCCTAGTCGTCATCATCTCATGCCACTATCTCTCCTACCAGCCCTTCGTCCTCTACATACCTCATAGCCCAGCCATGGGGAGGGTCAAACATCATCTTTGTCACTGTGAGAAGGAAGAAGATGCCTCTTTCTTGCTCGTCCCAAAGTTTTGCGAACCCTGCCAGGTTAATGGTTTGAATCAATGGAAATATCATCACCTCCCCACCATTATGATGCATCATGTAGTAGTTATGTGGCATTGGGATCATCAGGTATCCATCAATGTTTTCCAAGGCTTCATCAATCTCAGCTAGCCATGCGTGAGTGAAGACCATTTGGGTTAGTTTCTTGGCTCTCGCCTTGGAAACACCCATGCGAATCAACATTGCCAAAAACATCACCAGAATGTCTACATTGGACCTGAACCTCTGATAAGCTTTCAAAAACTTCAGCCCTAACACCTTTTTAGTTGCCCAGAGAATCAGCGGATGGGAAGAAACCAACAACCCTCTCAGTCTTTTATCAGTTATCTCACCCATGAATGATTGTTGTTGCTTCTCAGTGTTTAGAAACAGCGGAGTGTCCATGCTTCCTAAAGCAAACAACCTCTTCAAACTCTCTAGTGCTAGCACACCTTACTTCTTGCTCTAGAAATGTCACTTTTGCATTTTTCCTAAGTTGTCACCAACCTTGGCTTTTAACAACACAGACGTTACTTCTTCATAATGAGTACTTCAGAGTTCATGCCTTTTTGAAGCGTGTCTACTAGCCACCACTTTTCTATCGATACATTTTTTTTTGTTTGTGTGAGATCGTGCAAAAAAATCATCATCTCCTTTACCTTGGGACTTGCTCATATGTCTTCCCTCTCCTTCTATTTATGGCTTGTGTCTTGTCAATATGATTTGCTTCAATTTTTCCTTCATTTTATTATGAGCTTCATTGGTCGCCAGTTAGTTTGGTATCTCCGGTGCCCATCTTTCAATTTTTGGCTTAACATTCCTCTTGTTCCGGCTTCCTTCTAACAACTCATCCCTTGGCTTACGTGTTATCTCCTGATGCCTTTTTTTCCAGCTCATCTGCCTCGTTGTTACCCTCTTGGTATATGTGGCTTTTTTGAAAGGCCTCAAATTTGCTTTCCAGTTGTTTGATACTTTGCAACAAATGATTAAGTTTCCAATTTGGAGCACTACCTCTTTGGATAGCATTGATCATGGTAAGAGACTCCCCTTCCAAATGAATACATTTTGCTCCTATCTCCAAACCCATCTGCAAACCAATGGTTGTAGCTCTGAAATTTGCTTCATTGTTCGTGCACTTTCCTAGAGATATGGCTTTTTCTACTAAAGTTTTACCTCGCGTGTCCTTGGCAATACACCCTACCCCTCTTGAACCAGGGTTCCCACGAGAAGCTCCACCAAAATTGATTTTAGTCCAACCTTCTTCCTACACTTTTTAATTGTTTCTTCCCTCTTGGACTTTGTTGTCTGTGGCACATCGTTTCCATTGAGGAGTGGTGGCTTCAGGCCATCGATTTCTTTCATTAAGTTGTCATCCCAATTTGTGAAAATTTTCTGCTTACCTGCTTTGCACCGGGCATCTCCATTGACAAGTTCTACTATGGTCCATTCTATTTTCCCCCAAAGTCCTTCTCCGCTCATCTCCTTTCCTTGGAAGATCCTTATGTTTCTCTCCTTCCATATTTCCCATATTACTGTAGATGGGGTTATCTGCCATATTCCACCAAACATCAATTTTTGGCCTCCTTGAGGCCACATTTTGAACCAGGTTTCAAGGTCTGTCGACAAGGGACACTGTAGGTTTAATTTTCTCATGACTTTGTTCCAACAATCATTGGCATATGGGTAGGTTAAGAGTAAATGGTCTACAAATTCTGCATTCTCTTTGCACATTATACATCGTCTCAGACCTTGGAAACCAAAATTTGCTAGTCTATCCTCAATGAGAATTCTTTTCTGAATCACCATCCATGCGAAGACTCCCGCTTTGGGAAGACATTTTCCCCCCGCATCAGTTTGCATGGCTAGTCTTGTCTTTCCATGGCTAGTTCTTTAATTTTGTAGCCAAACTTCACTTTTTATGAGCCTATGGATGATCCACACCATCTGATTTCATCCTTATCATTGGAAGGGATGAAATGTATGCTTTTGAGAATCACTGACAATGCATCTTTCTGTTCTTGTGGAGCATTGAGGGTTTGCAAATCATTCCAACTCCAGTTGGGGATTCCCTGACTATATGTTATCTTACCATAATGGGCAACCTTATACCCCCATACTCTGATAGTTTCTTCTTTGATTTCTTCCAATCTCAGGGTGTTGATGATGGGGGGATTGCCACCCCATGAGTCATTCCAAAAGGAAGCACTATTGCCATCTTTGACCTCTCAGGTTACATGTTTAGATATTATATCCCTGCATTCCAAAATGAAGTTCCAAATTGCAGAGCCTCTCGGTGGATTAATTGTGGTGAGAATTCTAGTTGGCTCATCTGAATCTAAGTATTTTCTTTTCAATATTCTGACCCACTTCTGCCCATTCTTTGTATATAGGTCCCAAACCAATTTGGCTCCCATGGCTTGATTCATAAGTCCTAACTGTTTTACCCTAGCACCATCGGTTTCCTTTGGAGTGCACACCTTATTCCAAGCCAACAATGAGAATTTGTCTTGTTCCCCTGTTCCCCTATTCCACTCCTGAAAAATCTCCTAAAAATTTGAGTCAAAGTCTTCCACTTTTTTTGGTAGTTTTAAACAAGACATCGAATACACTGGAATGGTTGACAGTATTGACTTCACCATTAGTAGTCTTCCTACTGATGACAGGCACTTGCCCTTCCAAGTTCCCAATCAATTTTTGCAACTGTTTAATAGGTTTTCCCAGTAGCAGTTTTTGTTTATCCCTGCAAATAGAGGCATCCCCAAAAAATTCCCAGGAAGAGATGACATTTTTAGATTCAAGATTTTGGCTAGATCCCTCTGTAGACTTGGTTGTGTGTTGAGAAATAAAACCTTTGACTTTCCCCAATTGGTACTTTGCCTTGAAGCTTTACAGTAGTCGTCTAGAAATTTCTTTATCACCCTTGCTTCCCTCTTGCTTGCCTCCCCAAATAACATGGTGTCGTATGCAAATTGTTGATGTGTGGTGGGTTCCAAACCATTTGCCACATGAACTCCCATCCACTTCCCTTCCCTTCTCAAGTTTTGTATCCCTCTTCCTAACACCTCTACCATGATTATGAAAAGGAAGGGGAAGAGGGGATCACCTTGCCATAGTCCCCTTGTTGATGAAAAGAACCCATGTGTTGATCCATTCACTAGTACTAAAAATTTGGCTATTGAAATACAACTCTTGATCTCTTGATCTCTCGATCTCTTCAATTCATTCTTCTTCCAAATTCAGGACCTTCTCCGTTTTTTTGGCTCATTTTTCCTTCTTTCTCCAAATTAGGGTTTTCTACCCCTTTCACTCTCTAGACTTTATTGGTGTGTTTCGGGTTTCCATTACCATTTTTTCTCCTGGTTGAATCTGACGCCTTTCCATGGAGTCCATTTTCCTAGAACCATCCATTCCTTGGGTCTCGTGTGCTATGATTTTCCTCTTTCCTTTGTCGCTCGACTGCCTTCCATCCTATCCATCAGGAATCTTCCCCCAACCACCACCTTGGGTCCTCCTCGCTTGATTATAGTTTTGCATCATAGGGCCTTCCGTTTTGCAGTAATGCGGGTGGCATTTTTCCACCCAAACTTCATTCTCAAACACCCATTGCGGGATGTGCCCGGCTCGCAATGACCTGCCATCTGCTCTTGTATTCTCTCTTGGACGGTTCTCCTCTTCGATGTCTCCCCAGTGCCCCCCTTTCACTTCTCCTACAATTTTTTGCTCTAATTCACCACCCTACACCTTTTTGTCCTTTATCTATATGTATACTTTATTTATATCTATTTATTTCACACCATGATATTATTTTATTCTATAAAATTTGTCCCAATTAAGAAAAGTAAACTTTCTCTCCTCTCTAGTACCTTTCCAAAGAAGTGATATACAAATTCTATTGATCATAACCAAAGAAGATTTTATGATCAAAAAATTGAAATGAGGATGATAGGGATAGATTGCAAAATACCTTTAGTTTTTGGAAATATTTTAATTGGATTGAGACACTTGCTCAACCATGAATCAAGCCATTCTTGAATCTTGTGAATCATATCACCCCAAATCTTATCCCTATGAATTGATATGCCCTTGATCCTTTAATGTTCCTAGGGATATGAGTAGTCAAATTGTGGCTACCCTAACTCTAAATTAGCATATATAATCATTAATATGATTTTTTTATAGGCATTTAAGTTAGGTTGGATGGCATCCAAGACATTATTATGGTATATATATAAGAGGTAGATGATAGCCTACAAGAATCATATTGGGAATTATGTTCATATTGTATACTTTTGGAGGTTTTCCCCTTTAAAGTGGCTTATTATTCTTTGAAGTATTATCAACACATTTCATATTATATTCTTCTCTTGTGCAAGTTATTTTATTAAAAATGGCATCAAAACATGATCTTGTCACTTAAAAGGAAAAAAAAGGAGATTTTTTTTATTTAGGAGGTCAAAGTGTGAAGCATATATCTCTCTCAAAATGAAAATGTTTATTTTTATTTTGAGAGGGTTGATCAAGAACATATTGAAGCTAATATGTTCTATATTTGAGATCATTTTAAGTATTTTTGAGGGAGATGTTATGAAGTTTGGTTAGTTTCCACCAAAATCATTCCTAGAGCTACAAATCATCATTATTTTTCAAATTTCTAGAAGATTGAACAAGGACACATTGATCCACCTATAGTCTTAATTTGAATTCATTTGGATTTATTTTGAAATTATAAAATCATTTGATCAAGGTTTGGTCAAATAAATTATATTTTTCATTGTTAATACCTAGCATGAAAGGACCAAAAAATAAAGGTAGGGGAAAGAACTACACATCAAGACATTGTTCCAACAAAGAGGATACAAAATTAGATTTTGGATCAAGTGGGGAATCATTTGTAAATACCCCTATTAGATGATAAATTGAGCTAGTTTGAAGAAGGTATGGTTAATATATAAGGAAAAATGCTAGCATCAATTATGTAATGAAAAAATAGTAAGAAAGGGAAATGCCATGTATTCAAGAATTAATCTAGAAGATATCATTCTCATAACCAAAGGAACAACCCTAAAACCCCCAATCAAGGTAGACCATTAGGAAAATCCAATCATGATCGAAATGCTAGAACTTATACAAGATCTCAAAAATTGCTACTAAAGGTGGATATGTGCAAGTTTAATTGTAAGGATCCAATGACTTGCAAAAACTGAATGAATAATTTTTTGATATTCATCAAATTTTAAGTGGACAAAAAGTGACAATTTGGCAATTTATTTAGTACCAATGGCTATGCGTTTTAAGGAATAAAAAGACTCTCATTGTCACATAATTAGTTTTTACAAAGGACCTAGAATCACATTATAACAATAGTGTGTCAGAGAACTACTTCAACTAGTTAGCTAGAAACTATGACAAACATGACTAGTCAAGGATTATATTCAACAATTTTAGAGCCTATCTTTGCAAGTAGAGACAATTATAGAGAATAACTTGAATGAATTATTTTAGGTTGGGCTTGAGGATCACATCCAATAGGAGTTACACATGTTTAGACATACTTCTATATCTAATTCTTTTTTCTAGCATGAAAGGTAGAGGAGAAGATTTTAGTTCCTAAAAGAAAAAAATTTCAATGGAATAAGAGAGAATATTTTTCAATGCAAGCATTCCCTCAACATACTAGATTGACTAAAGAAATTGAAGATAAAAGAGGGAAGGTTTATCTTTTAATTTTGATAGAAAACATAGTAGAGGAAATAATTATATAGAAACTAAATAATTCTACTTTGAAAAGCCAAGTGGGGAAGGAGAAAAAGAAGAAGAAATAGTTGAGTTTGAAAATGAGCTAGAAAAGAAATTAGGATATCCCTAATTGACCATTTCTTAATAAAAAAAATTCTAGTATTATCACTAGACAAATTATCAAGGTAGTGGGTTTATATAAGAAAGAGATAGTAAGCATGTTGATAGAATGAGGAAGCACCCACAACTTCCTAAACAAAAAAATAGCTATTTTTTAAAATTGTTTTATCTATCCAACTCCAGAATTTTAGGTCATCACTGTAGATGTGGGTGTAGGAGTCAATGGTGAACTCCCAACACCCCAAGAACAACTGCTAGACCAAAATATCTTTCACAAGAGACAAAAAAGGCAAGAATAGCTTTCTTGATTATGGATGCAAGATTGATTGATTGAATATGAAATGTATATATATGATGCCTTTCTCATATAGACAAGGTTGTGAGATATGATTAGATAAGATCTTGACATGTGTCTTAATCCTATACAACGAGACAACTGACTCAACAATATTAAATGACTTAGGACACAAGTATTAAATGCCATGAAAAAATAAGATAAGATAATATGACATCTAAGACTTCTAGAAAGATTTCCTAGGACCTAAGTAAACTTAACATGTAAATAAGACCCATTAATGAACTAGTTATGTAAAATACCTATCTAAGATGTCATGAGAATTGTGCTATGTCATAATACTGAGCCTTGATTATTACATGGCCTAGCCTTGATTGATAATATTTATTTTTCCACACTAATGTCTACTCATGAGTAGACCTAGGGCTCACACATCACTCATAACTAGCTATCCATGTCTATGCCTACTTTAAGTGTCCACATGACTAATACTACACATGTTGCCACTTCATTAATTCAAATTAGTAACACAAATGCTAATTATTTTGGGATTTACTATAACCCCATCCATTCATATGGTTTGTTCCTACATCTCAATCTTTTTCATTTGTGCTTTCCACTATCATCCTTGGTGCTTTTAAAAAATTTCCTTCAAAATCTTTGCTTCCACAACCCCTTTCAAACATTGCTACCACTATTAATTCAAATACATCATTAAAAACTATAAATATGATGATAAATCAATTAATGTAATATATAAGTAACTTACAGTAGTAGTTTTATTCCTTATTTTCCACTTTAAACCTCTTACCACACTCTATTATCACTCTATTATTACATGGCCTAGCCTTGATTGATAATATTTATTTTTCCACATTAATGTTTTGTCATGACCCATATCATGTAATCATAATTTGAAATGATAATCTCACATAACTATGCTTTTAATATTATCTAAATGATTGCCAAGTTTTAAATATCATCTAAACGGTTACAACCATGTGTAAATAATTACGAGTAAACTATGTTTATCTTTAATATATCTATGTTTATCTTTATAATAAATTAAGTAATATAATATACCTGTAGATGTATATAATACATAACTAATTATATATATACAAAAATAAATATATCTAAGTATTAAAGCCAATGCATATAGAAATAAATTGTATAACATTTAAATCACTAATTAAGTGAAGGATGTATTGGTGCCTGGAGAAAGCCAAGATGGCACAAGGGACACAACTATCAGCAAGGAAACACTTGAGAGAAGCGACTTTCCCACAGGTTGCACCCATTAGATACTAAGACACAATTAAATAGCTTGTCCTTACAGCAAGAAAAGGCATCAATCTAGAAAAAAGGCATGTGGACTGTAAATCAGATTACCGCCATGGCTCTGAGGTAAGTTCTATAAACTCTGATTCCAGAGATTATGATGCAACATTGATACAAGCAAAATTATATTCATTTGATTAAAGCATGGGTATAGATATATATGTGTGTTTCCATTGAGCATTCGATTAAGATGTATCTCTAATATGTTACAATCTTAGTACTAACTTGAAGTCCCAGGCTTTTCTTGTCTACAACTATAAGTCTTTGTTTTTTTCAATCATAAGTAGAGGGGGGAATAGGAGGTGCATAAGGGATAGCAGGTGCTAGAGGCCCTTCTAAGTAGTTCACCCACATGGATGACTGTGGTCTGCCATTTTTGGGTCAAGAGGGCTCGCGTACCCGCTCTTGGGCTTGGAAGGAACACTTCTATGAGCATCCCAATGCAGCCATCCTATCCAACCATACTTATGACTGGGAAAATAAATGACACTAACTTCAACAAAGTATTATTGAATAATTTATAGTGATTAGATGAAATCACCCAAGCAATTGTTGTTTAGATAAATATAACTCAATTTGTTTCTCTTATTCATTTAATTATTTATTGATAGGTTCAATATCAAATTAAGGGTCATTACATGTTTACTCATGAGTAGACCTAGGGCTCACACATCACTCATAACTAGCTATCCATGTTTATGCCTACTTTAAGTGTCCACATGACTAATACTACACATGTTGCCACTTCATTAATTTAAATTGGTAACACAAATGCTAATTATTTTGGGATTTACTATAACCCCATCCATTCATATGGTTTTGTTCCTACATCTCAATCTTTTCCATTTGTGCAAGTTCCACTATCATCCTTGGTTCTTTTAAAAAAATTCCTTCAAAATCTTTGCTTCCACAACCCCTTTCAAGCAATTCTACCACTATTAATTCAAACACATCATTAAAAACTATAAATACGATGATAAATCAATTAATGTAAAATATGAATAACTTACAATAGTAGTCTTATTCCTTATTTTCCACCTCAAACCTCTTACCACACTCTATTATCACCACAATCCATTATCACTTGGCATCATACCAACACATCTTCATGGTGAATTTGAGTAATGATCATGCTTTGAAAGGTACAATGAAAAAAGTGATCCACACATAGATGTATCCATATTTACCACATTGTGTAGCAATTTCATTTTGTAGGATAAGTTTCTAGGAAAACTATTTTTGTGCTCACTAAAAAACACTATTTATTGGACTAGTTCTAGTCTCTATCAAATCAAAACAAAAGATATCTAGAGAACCCATTTGCTCCTAAAAAATAGTTGAGCCACCAACAACTCAGACAATATAAGGGAAGCCAAGATGACCAATACACCACTAAACATCTACCATGAATGAGAAAATGAGCAACAAAGAGATACAAACACTAAGTGTGTCATGTATTCTCACATACATACTTGGTGTGGAGAAAAGAGATTAACATAACCTCAAAATCTAAAATAGTAATGCCACAATTGAGGGAACCAAATAGAAGAGAAGTAGAGGCTTGCAAGGATAGCCCTGAAGTAAAATTATCCCCTAATTCATTTTCAATAAGGGAAAATAAATCTAGAAAGTTAAGGGGGTTATAAGTAAAAAAGGTGATTAATCAAACCTAGCCAAGCATCCACATAGTTGTGTAAAGAGATGAAAAAATCTTATGATCAACACCCATATTGGCTAAGAAATGAACCATAGTTTCCAATTCTTGATTGAAATGAGAAATGATAAATCACAATTTATTGTCTAAAGCCAAATCCTCCTCAATGAAATGATGAAGTTTCTAGCTAGGAAAAATTTTCTTAATAATTTAATTACATTAATAGAATCACTTAAGAGAGTCACCTTTGAAAAAGGAATGCAAATCATCACTAATAAGAAAGCTATCCCTTACCAACCCAAAATTACCTTGCAAGGAACCATCAACGTTGAGATTGAGGTACCCATTATGTGGTTTATTCCAATAAGAATTTGTATGAACATTCATTTTATCTCTTACCTATTAATGGGGTGGGAAAGAAAACCATTAGGCTCTTAAGACTACTAGATATTGAGCTATGAAAGAAGACAAAAAAAGTAAACCAAGGATTGTGTAGACTTTGATGTAGGAAACCACCTTCACCCAACAACATTCCCAAGATGCCTCAAGGCCTCTAAAGAGATGATTGTTCTATTCTAACCAAACATCTTAAAGAGTGTAGGCTAGTAAAGTCCCCTAAAGGGGACCCAAAAAAAAAAAATCCTTTGGCCAACTACACAAATGGGATCTTAAAAAGGTAGGAAACACCCAAGAAAGACCCATATAGGATAACAAAGCATTCCTATTTACTTCCAAAAAATGATAATGAAAAAGAAAATGATCAAAAAATTAACTTATAGAAAAACATAGAATAAATTACGAAGGATCATGTAATACTCATTTAACTATATTACCATAAGTCAAAATATTTATTTAGGCTCACAATCTAAACAAAAGTTTGCACTTTTGTGGAGCCTCCTTACTCAAGACGATCTTGATGAGGAAATTATAAAGGGGTGGAAAGTGTTTACTACATACAAGATTAAAACCATCATGAAAATTGTAGTTTCCCAAAGAATTCCCAATCCATCTCACTTGGTTTAGTCAATGAAGTTGGGGAGTTTTAGTATTCCTTAGAAGTAAACCTAACAAATTCTTATGGTCTTGAGGAAAGGGGAGGTTATCAAAATCCTTCCACTTATGAATCTCTCAATCATAAAAAAAAAAGATTCTCAATTGTTGTGCATTTTGTTACCCTACTAATCATCAATACAAGGATGAGGAAATTACAATGTATAAGTACTTCTCAAGGGGGATGAATCAACTATGAAACAATCTAGAAAAAACCATTGGAGCCATAAACAATATCTCAAGTCAGTTTATCCCCAATCATATCCCTTGAGGTGATCATGATATTTGATACTAAAGAACCCTTTATTAGGGACTCTTCATAGAAAAATTAAGTTCATCCATGCTCCCCATGTATTTGTGCCTCAAAAAAGAGCTCAACTAAGCATTCATAACATTCATTAAGTGCTAGTTCAAATTGATCCATAGAGAAGGATTAGACATCTCAATATTTTTCATTCATGCACTATGATAGTGTTTTATTCTATAAACTTTGTCCCAACTAAGAAAAGTAATCTTTCTCTCCTCTCTAGTAACTTGCCAAAGAAGTGATCTACAAATTCTATTGATCATAACCACATAATATTTTATGATCAAAAAATTGAAACAAGGATGATAGGGATAGATGCAAAATACTTTTAGTTTTTGACAATATTTTAATTGTATTGAGACACTCACTCAACCATGAAATTGTAAGGAAGCTAAGGTAGTGAAACAACTTCGTACACTAACCTTGAGAGGAGAATAATGCAAAAATTTACAAATCTTTTCAATAGTTACAAAAACTGAAACAAAAATAAACATAAATATCACGCATACCAGAAAATAGTGATTTACATGGGGAAAACCCTTTCAGGAGAAAACCCCCACACTCCAAAAGTTTCCCAATATATTATTTAGAAATCACAAAGATTACAATATACTTGCAGAGCAAGCTTCTCATAGGATTATCACCACTAGAGATCTAGAGACAACTCAACCGCTATCAAACTCTAAGAATACATCACCATCTATAGTCGTAGTACAACACCCTCATAAAATAGGGTTACTTTCTAGGGCAAGACAATACAACAAAATATTTACCATTAGATCAAAGGCCTAATAATGAATGGTCCAAATTTATAATATATCATTAATTTAATGTATGATGGCCATTTAATATTTTTTGTTAACAAAAGAATGTTAACATGCATCCCACTCCACCCCATGCTCCTATTGTATATTACACCTATCAGTGTAACTAGGAAAATATATATCTATCTTATCAACAATAAACCTTATATAATTGCAAGGCTGAGACACATTTTCCCAACAAATCTCCTACTTGTCGAACACCTTGCAAGAGAAATTGGGGGGAGTAAACATCGCCTCTTAATTGCTAGGGGTCGAAAGGCCCATAATCTATGAACACCATCTAAACTTCTCTGTGCTCACAGGCTTAGTTAAAGAATCAAAAACATTCATCAAAGTCTCTACCTTAACCAACTTCACCTCGCCATCTTTGACCATATCTCTAACAATGATATTGTACATCAATGTGCTTGGTCTTGGCATGAAATGTTAGGTTCTTAGCTAGGTATATCACACTCTGATTGCTGCAATAAATTGTCATTGTACCTTATTTTATTCCAATATTTGAACATAGTCTCTTAATCCAAATGGCTTCTTTACAAGTATGAGTAGCTGCAATATACTTAGCTTCAGTAGTGGAGAAAGCAACTACAACCTGCACTTACTCATCCAACTAATTGCACCACCAAATAAAGTAAACACATAAGCACTGGTGGACCATCTACTATCAATATCACCTACCTAGCCTGAATCCACATAACCATGAATATCAAGGGAAATATTGTCTTCAATCAAATTAATATGATAACACAAGGAATACTATGAGGTATTGTTCAAATATTTGAAGACTCTTTTAACACTGCATCCCAATGAACTCTACTAGGATTAGACATATATCTAGAAAGAACTCCCATTGCATGGGTAATGTCTAGACTAGTACAAACCATAGCATACATAAAAATTCCAACTGTACTCTAGTAAGGCACTCTTCTCATGTCTTTCATCTTTGATGGATATGTTGGAAAATTTGAAATAGATAACTTTGTTCCAACTGAAAAAGGAACACACAATGGTCTACAATCCTTCATGTTAAACATTTGTAAAATTGAATTGACTTACTTACTTTGGCCAATCCATAGCTTTATTTTCTCTCTATCCTTTCTAATTTCCATCCCAATAATGTTCCTAGCTACACCAAGATCTTTCACTTCAAATTTAGCAGCAAGTTGAGATTTCAGTTTTGAAATCATACCTTTCCCTTTGCCAATAAATAACCTATCTTCAACATATAATGCAATAAACAAGAAATGATCACCATTAGTTTTATAATAAACACAATGATTTTATTTAGAACGCTCAATAAAATTAAAAAATTAAATATTCTTACCCAATGATTCATCTTGCATGTCACCACAAATATTTGCATGCACAAGCTCTAGAGGAAATTTTTCCCTCCATGATTTGTTCACCGGAAAATTGTCTTGATGATGCTTTCCATGTGCACACCTTGAACAAACTTCCTCTTTTTTCCTGAACTGCAGGAAATCCTCTTACCACATTCTTATGAAGCAAACTTAATCCTTGAAAATTCAAATGACCATAACATTGGTGCCATAACCATGAATTATCTGTGGTTACCTTGAGGGCATGAATCTTGGAGGAAACCAATGTGAGAGGAAATAATCTATTCTCTATCATATAATCCTTTGCTACAAGATGATGGTTATTTGATTTATCAAATATTTTGTAGCAGTTATCTTCAAACATAACCTTATAATTTTTTTCTACAAGTTGGCCCAATACTTAAGAGTTAATGCTATAATTTTGGTACATGCAAAGTGTCATAGATAAAAATAATTTCTCCTTCCGTAGTTTTCACTACAAGGGTACCTTTTCCCATTACATCAACCTCTTTATCATCACCAAATTTTACTCAACTTCTCATAGATTCATCTAATTTGACAAAGAAATCAAATTTACTTGTCTTATGATTTGAGCAACCACTATCCTAGAACAACACCTCATTTTGTGATTATTTTTCCAAATTACATGTGAATATTGTGGAGTGCTTTACATCTTCAAAAGACTCTTCAGTATAGTTGGCTCTTGACTTATTTAAATCTTATTTTCTCTTTCTACATTCAAATTCATAGTGTCCATACCTTTCACAATATCGACACTAGATGCTTCTATGATCCACAAAACTTCATCCTATTCCTCTTTTATTTCCTCTTCCTCTTCCACTACCCCATCCTCGAGTTGCAGAAGGCTCCCCTTGAGATTTATGTGTGGGATGGAGGAGTTGCAGACTTTTCTTCAATTGTTACAATATGTTGGTGTAATTAGAAGTGTTGTACCTTGTCCTAGGTCATAATTAAATCTTAGTTAAGTTTACTTAGGGACCACATAGGAGGTAGTTGGAGAATTTCCACTTTTGGTGGACTTATCATGTTATTAATTTATCACATCCACCTTTTGTGGACACATCATGTGATTACCTCTCCATCTTTTGTGGGTGATCCACCATTTGTGATGATTATCACATTACCACTTTTCCACTTTAGGTGGAGTGATAGGTTTTCATAGTTGTCTCATGTCATAAGATTACGACACTTTTCATAATATTATGCCCTTCTATGTTCTCACCTTGGCTATATAACCAAGGGGTCTCCTTTGTACTTTTGCACATTACATTCTATTCTATTGGCAGAATACAGTTTATTCTTGTCATTGTGTTTCTATCTCTCTTATGCTTGTGCTTTCTATTAGGCCTCTAGATCTCGGGTGGCTACCTTCATAGCCAATTCTTACATGGTATCAGAGTGATTGGAGTGCCTTTGGATTGTCATTTTGGAGAGATTTCTGGGGGGTTACATTTTTGGCCTTGTATTGCAAGTGCATTTTGGGAGCTTGTTGCATCATATTTGAGCTCACCATTACGTTCAGAGTGTCCAAGATAGTTAGATTTTTTTTTGTTTCATCTTAGTTGGACATTGGAGGCCAAATCTACAAAGGGTTGAAGATTGGAGGTGGTTTCTAGATCCAGGAGCTAGCTACCATTTTCGTGCATTTTCAGCCAAAAAGGACATCGCCATTGCATCTAGAAGGGCCAAAGACCATAAGATCGATTGCTAATTTGTCCAAATCGGAGAAAGTTGTCTGTCAAGGCAAAAAAAATTGTTGGCCAAGCCGTACGGCCCAACCATCATTATAGTCGATACGATTTTAATTTTTGTATCATAAAAAAATTCCTTCATTTGTAGTTTTTATTGTAAAGTTTTTATTTAATATTAAAAAAAAATGCAAAAAAAATTTCTGCGTACCATCAAGGTATGCCACTGTAGACTGTACCTATGTGGTACCGTGTGTACCGCGGCCCACTTACCACCTGCCACGTGGCCCCAACAAGCCCCACACGTGGTCCCATCTTACATACCCAACGACCTCTTTTTCAAATTCCGATGGCATTCTCAAATTTTTCTTAGCGACTTCTTTTCAACCTTTGACGGCTAGTAAAGTTAACCGGCGGATAAACGGCTGCAAAAATCTATTCAAATTCTCGACATCACTTTTCCAATTTTTGGTGACATCTTCCAAATTCCACTGAAGATTTTGGCAAGTCAGAATATTCTGTCAAGGTGAAGGAATATTCCAGCACGATTCCGTCAAGAGGAGCGACGACGGTGGCGATGGGCATCCGACCGTCAAATTTAAGCTTGTTCAAGGAGTGACGGTCATATGAATGTCAAATTTAAGCTCATGGTTTGCTAACGTCAGCACTGCGTCAACATTTTTTTGAAAATTTAGACCCCCTCTCCATTTGAGTTTTCAATTTTGCAGTTGAACTTTGAAGGTTCATATCTTGGTCATTTTGAGGCCTTTTTTGATGCAATACCTGTCCAATCACCATTTTTGCAACTTCTGAGGCTTCGTTCAAGCTCATACGAACTCCTTTTCAGGTGTCATTTTTTTTGAAAGTCCATGATTTTTTTTGAACTTCACAGTGGTGCTATCAGTTTGTAGTGATTGTGATAAAAAATTGTACTTTCAGTACTTGGTCATTTTTGGCCTATTTTGGCATTTGTAAAGTTAAGATCTCAGTTTGTTCTTTTGTATCAGTCATTTGAGTTTTTTGTAGCCTACTTAATGTTCTTCTAAAACATTGAAAATTAGAAGCCCACTTTGCTTGGCTTGCAAGTGGCCATTCTACATGCACTAAGTATAAAGTGCCAAATCATCTTTTTTGGGGGGGTTTTTGATTAAGTGAATTTGGGGGGGGTGTCTTGTGTGATTTTCCCTCTCTATCTTGTTCTCTTTCATTTTTCTGCTATGGGTTCTTCTAAGTTTCATTTGTTAACTCCACATAATTATGCTTGGAGTAAGTTAATGGAAAAAGGATTAACTCATTATATTGATGGAACTATTGTTGCACCATATGATCCTAAAGTTGATCATGTTGCTCATATGGATTGGCTCACTAAAAATACTATGGCTCTTGAAACTTTAAGGAAATATGTATCAAAAGATCTCATCTTTCAAATTGAAAAGTGTAAAACAATTAAAGAAGCTTGGGAAAAGTTTGGTCAATTGTATGGCCAGGTTGATGAGATTAGAGGTTATCGGCTTGACAATGATCTCACAATGTTAGATCCCAAGAATTTTGATACAATCCAAGACTATGTCACTAAGGAAAATGAGCTAAGAGCACAACTTAAGGATTGTGGCATTGATAAAAAGGATGCACACTTGGTCTACCATTTGTTGGGAAAACTTCCATTAGAATATGCAGCATTTGTTTCTAGCTTCCAAACCCATCGCTTGACAGTGGGTAGTTCTTTCACTATGCCTTCATTTGATGCATTCACATAAATTTTGATGTTAGAGCAAGCAAAGTTGATAAGCATGGGGGTTCTCAAGTCTTCAAAGTCTAAAGCTTTTGTGGCTAATCAAGGGAATCAAGGGACTCAAGGGAAGGGTTCCAACAAGAAGCAGAAGCAATCTAAGCCAAAGACACAACAAGATAAAGGACAATCATCCTCTCCAAAACAAGGGAATTCTTCATCACAAGGGAATTCTTCATCTTCTCCCAAGAAGGGAAATTCAAGCAAGAAGGAGAGACCAACTTGTTCATATTGCAAGAAATTTGGTCATGATGAGCATCATTGCCACACTAAGCAAATTGATGAGTTGAAAAACATCATCAAGAAGAACAACATCAATTTTCCATCTGCCTACAAGAAGAAGGATTCATCTCCTTCCACTTCCTCACAATCAAAAGGAAAAGGGCAAGCATTTTTGGCTTCTTTAGGTTCTTCACAACAATGGATACTTGACTCGGGTGCCACTCATCACATGGGTTCTACAAGGGAGCAATTTTCTTATTTGGATCCATCTAAGGTACCTCACATATTCATAGGAGATGATACTCAAGTGGAAGTTGAAGGCAAAGGTTTGGTTGCCATGGATAATGGAACATTTGAGAATGTTCTCTATGTTCCTAACTTGAGTACTAATATTCTTTCAATCTACCAAATCACTCACTATGGAGATGGCAAGAAAGTTGAGTTTCTACTAGATTTAGTTGTGGTCAAACAACTTAAGGATGATGCCTTGGTTGTAGGGGGACAAGCCAATCACAACACATGGCTTTACTCATTCTCCCACTTTGTGCCTAAGTCTCCTACAACCTTGCTCACTCATTCAAATTCATAAAATAAGCTATGTCATGAGTAGTTTGGACATCTCAATTACCACTATCTTCAGCAGCTTAGCTCCAAGGATATGGTTACAAGACTCCCTCAAATCAGCTTTTTAGAAGGTGTATGTTCAGGTTGTTCCATGGGTAAGCATCAGGAAGAGAAGTTTGACAAAGGGAAGTCTTGGAGAGCTTTGGAAGTTCTTCAGTTGGTTCACAGTGATGTAGAAGGTCCATTTCCAATGCCATCATTTAGCAAGGCCCACTATGTCCTCACCTTCATTGATGACTACTCCCACTTCACATGGGTCTATTCTCTTGTTCATAAGAGTGAAGTGTTTGACAAATTTCTAGCCTTGAAGGCTCATGTTGAGAAGCAATCAGGGAAGCAAGTCAAGATTCTTCGCATAGACAATGGAAGGGAATATGTGAACAATAGACTTGAGGAATTTTGTACTCTTGAGGGGATTGATCTTCAGCATTTAGTTGCATACACTCCACAACAAAATGGTGTAGCTAAAAGAAAGAATAGAACCCTTAAGGAGATGGCTAGCTGCATGATTCATGCTCATTCTCTTGGTCCACAATTTTGGGCAGAAGCTATCAGTTGTGCCACTCACATCCAAAATTGGGTTCCCCATAAGGCCTTGAAGGGTATGACACCTTTTGTGGCTTGGTGTGGTAGAAAACCGGTTGTGAGACACTTCAAAGTTTTTGGTTGTCCAACTTGGGCACACATACCTCCAGAGAAGCACAAGGCATTGGAACCGCAGAGTAGGCCTTGCATCTTTGTTGGATATCCTGAAGGTGTTAAGGCATATAGAATTTTGGATCCAGAGACACATGAGCTATTCATTGAGAGGAGTGTTCAATTTGATGAAAACTCTCCTAGCTTGGCCTCTAATCCTCCTCTTCCTTCCTCCATAGTGGAAAGTGATGATAGTGACTCATATGATGATTCTCCCTCAACTCTGACTAGCAAGATCACACCTTCGTAGGGTCCACTTGCAATTGAGGAGCCTCGTCCTTCATCTCCTACTAGATCTCATTGGGATCGACAGACTCTTGAGTCAACAAGTTCTCTTGTTGGGATCCTTCAGATACTCGAAGGACTCAGTCACAACATCAAGATTCTCCACATGCTTATATTGCTAGTGCTTTAGATCCATAATCCTTTAAGGAGGCTTCAGGCATTCCTGAATGGGATTCAGCAATGGAGGAAGAGTATAGTTCCTTGATGAGGAACAACACATGGGATTTAGTTCCACTCCCTAAGGGGAGAAAGATGGTTCCTTGTAAGTGGATCTATCGGACTAAGTATGCAATAGATGGAAGTGTGGATAAATACAAGGCTTGAATTGTGGCAAAAGGTTTCTCATAGGTTCCAGGTGTTGATTATACAGAGACCTTTGCACCCATTGCTAAGATGAACTCCATTCAATTGATACTTGCTATTGTTGCAGCTCATGGTTGGGTTGTACATCAGATGGATGTGAAGAGCGCATTTCTTCACAAGGATCTTCATGAGGAGATTTACATGGAGAAGCCACAAGGATTCATACAAGATTCTTCTTTGGTTTGTAGATTGAGGAAGTCTATCTATGGCCTCAAACAAGCCCCTAGGGCTTGGTATGCCAAGATGGATTCCTTTCTTCTCTCAGTAGAATTCACGAGGTGTCATTCAAATCTGAATGTCTACATTTTGTGACAGGATGATTCTCACTTGCTACTTGTGCTCTATGTTGATGATTTGATCATTACAGGGAGTACCTCATCCATCATTGGCAGTGTCAAATCTTCTTTGCAGGACATATTTGCTATGACTGACTTGGGCCTTTTGCACTATTTTCTCAGGATTGAGATCACACAGTTAGCTTTTGGGATGTCTCTTTCTCAACCCAAGTATGCTCTTGATCTTCTAGCTAGGTTTCACATGGCTGATTGTAAACCTGCTCCGACTCCCTTTCTTCCAAGAGTCAAGCTTGAGGCTAATATCAGCAATTGTAAAGTTATATCCAATGTGATAAAAAAAAGTGTCCCACTAAAATTGATGCCAAGGATATTGTCGTATGTGGAGCCATTATATGGAGAAACACCTTCCTTTGTGAGTCCTACTGTATTCTACTATTCATCTGGGAGTGGTCGATGAACTTCTATAATTTCCACCTACTGATAAGACTAGTCCACCAAGAGTGGCTCCAATCCCATAGCCCTCACCTCACCTGAACTCACAGAAATGTAAACTCTTGTGCTACTCCCAACACCCTCGCTCTTACATTTATCACCTTGTACACACTCAAATTAGCTCTCACCCAATTCAAACACCAATGTAGCTCTTATGGAATTCAACTAACAAATAATGCAAATGCAATGTTAATTATTGATAGGCATTATAGTAGTTACTAAAAACTACACCATTACTTTGAACTGCTAGACTATAATTATTTAGAATTATTGTAATCCTAGTGAAACAACTAGCCTACTAGATAAAAGAGGAAGCTTGGGAATATTTATCCATGAGAAAAAAATCAAAACTTTAGCTAAAAATCTAATTCTCAAAATATTTGTTTTAAAAACTCCCTTCTCCTTCCTCCAAACTATTTAAAAATCAATCTTAAATTTTATTCTACTACTAAAAAAACTTCATATTAACCACCACCTCTTATGGGTGTTTATGTTCCTCTTAAATTAGACATTAATTTAAAGTATATAGAAAACCCCACTCCTGACAACCCTAGAAAACATTTTTTTAGCAAAAAGAAAATGAGTTGTATCTTAGGCCATCCTCAAATATAAATTCCTAGGTTTAGTCAGGAAAATTTGTATAAAAATTCAAAATTATATTTACATTATCAAATGGAGATCCACCTCTTTCCAAGAGGAGGAACATATTCTCAAAGAGAAAATCATCAAGAGTACACCTTGACGTTCCTCACCCAACAACTACACATTCTTAATGTGACCTCTTCCCCTTCACTTTCTTCTTTTCCATTTTCACAAATGAGTGGTTTCCTATTGGCCCCAAAAATAGGTAAGAATGTGATTCAAATGTTCTTGGAATAATGTATCTGTTTTATCTGAATCAACATTATAGAGTGTAATATGTAATCTGTCATCACTATGAAAAAACATTCAAAATTAAGATGGGAATAAAAATGAGAAAATAAAAGACTCTAACCTTTTGCAAAGATGCAAAGAAATGCATGGAATATGAGGCACATGAACACCATGTTTTCTTTGATGCCCATCTAATCTTCCTTAAGTTTTTGCATGCACAAATAACTAGCATATCAAGATAGTTTGATAAATACATAGTAGTTACTTTCACCTTAGTTCTACAACTCAGGATGGCTAGCTAGTCTACCAAGCTGAAAATGGGCTTGAATATTTTGTCATTCTAGTGACAGGAACTGAGAGTAGGGGTCCTTCTCTTGGATTTTTATGACCATGGTTCATGCCTCTATTTGTACAGGCCTTCCAGGCATTAGACTTGTTACATGGGCCTACTATCTACAGATTTTATACCCATGGAGAAAGCTACTCATAGCTCTATAAAATGATGATGAAGTTTATCCACAATGACAAACCCATGTAGCTCATCAATGCCTCTATTTTGAATATGAGATGTCTTTGGTCCAAATCTTCCCTCATTTCCAAATACTTGACTGCACATCTCAAGACTTAGCCCCTCGTCCACTCAAAATATCAACCACATGTTCATAGATGTGGGCTCCTTATAATTTTGTCAAAGGGAGTGATGAGAAAAAACTCATTTTTGTGCATGGGAGTAGTCTTTATAATTTTGTCGAAGGGGGTGTCGAGACAAATCTCATTGTGGTTGAGAATTGTGACTCAAATTACTAGCTTGATCGCTTCCTAGAGAAATTTTTTTTCTCCTTCATCATCTTGAGTTAAGTCATGGGGATCTGAAAGTTAATAACTGGGTGACATCAAGCTGGTCATGGGATTGCTACATGTTCTAACTTTGAAACTCTTGTTGCAGGGTTCGCAAGTTTACTAACCTCCTGACATGGAAATCTCCTTGATGTCATGACTTTTAGGAACTTTGTAACCTCTTTCATGAGGTTTGGAAGTTCAAGTTTTGAGGGATGGAGCGATCCCTTTGTTGGCATGTCATGGCTTTTGGGAACTTTGTAACCTTCATCACGAGGTTTTGAAGTTCAGTTTTCCAGTAATTCAATGACTTGGATGTCGATGGATGTGGAGACCACTTGAGACCTGATTGGTTGGTGGATTATGATGAAGTCCGACAAGTGGCGATGATGTGGAGGACAGATGGTATGTGGGCCCATGTGCTCGATGGTTGACTCATGGAGAACCCTAAATTCGATGGTGGAGATTTTTTTGACTACCTATTTGACAAATAACATTGGATGATGGCGTATGGCTCAAGGTGAAATCCTAAAGGGTTGCAGTAGTTGAACAGTCAGTTAACGATAGAGATGATTTTTTCTTGGCATCGGCTAGGGTTTCTCTCATGGAATCTCTCGTAGAACTAAGGTCAGCTGGAATCTCATGTGGGGAGCCAATGATGGTTACCTAGTCAAGCCGATTTGTAGGCTACGAAGCCAGATGCGGATATGGTTGAGAGATGACTCTCTTGATGTTCAAAGTAGAGAGGTGGTGACTATGAGTGGTAGTAACCAGAGGGAATAGAGGTTGGATGCGAGGTTGAAGGGCTGAGTGCTGGCTGAGGCTACCGGGTAGAGACTGAGAGGATGCATGGAGGTTGAGAGGTTGCATGGAGGTCGAGTGGCTAGGCGGTGAATAAGCCAAGGAGGCCGAGATGTTGGATGTAGGTTGAGAGGTTGGTTGCAAGCAAAGAGGTTGAGATGCTGGGCGTGAACTAGTTGAGAACCTGGGTGTATGCCGAGAGGTTGTGATGTCATGGGAGAGATAGATCTTGTAGAAGGTGAAGGTTGAGCGATTGTGTGACAGTGAGGCCAAGAGGCTGGTGGTCAAGTTGTGTAGCTATGTAGCCGTGAGATGTCTCCTACTAAGAGAGGTGGTCACAAGGGGTTATGCTACTGGATTTTCTCTGGAATGAAACAAGATGTAAATCTCCTATAAAGGATGTGAGCTTGATATTGTATTATAACTATATTTTGTTGTTGAATAATACAATGATGATCTAGGATTTTGGAGTGTGGGGTTTTTTACCCGAAAGGGTTTTCGCCACGTATATCTATGTGTTCATGTCTTTTGTTTCATCTTTCATGGTTGTTATAGTTTTTATTGGTGTTGTTGAAACTGATTAACATGAATTTCTCTCTAAGGGTCAATGTGGGAAATGAATTGTGCCTATTTCCACTTTATGGCATAGTATGTGGGTGTGTCTGCGTCCCCCTCCTGTTTCCCAACTAGTGGTATCAAAGTTGTGTGACTACAGGAAGCGTGGAGTCTAGGACTCCTTGATATGGATAAGTGGTATCAAATCCTTCTTCTAGGATGTGTTTCTTCTTGATGTGTTGCTGGTCCTGGGTATTCCTTCTATGAAGATTTCTTAGTCTGTTAGGCTTGAGGAAATCTAGAGGAATCGGTTGATGTTTTGATCCTTTGATGAGTGGAAGTTGTTTCTTTTCTATTAAAGTTTCTAAGACAACATGTAGCATGAAAGACAATGAAGATGGAGACACATGAGTTGGTCATATGAAATGATGTGACTTGAAGCTCATGAGTTGGTAGTGAATGATCCTGATGCATGGGGTGGAATATTTTTTGCTTCGTGGCTATGTTGCAGCAAATCTTTCATATTGGGTGTCTGCATGGGAGGCTCCCTAATGACATGGAGAAGCTTGGGTTGTTGTTCAGTCATGGAGTAATGTGCTTATGCTGGATATTTTGACTTGGTATTGAAGGTTTTGTTCTTTGTACCCTAATTGCATGAAGGCTATAGAGTTGGTCATTGGATGATTTGGAAGCTTTTGTTATAGCCTGGCTCTCTCGTATGCATGTGCATGTCGGTGTTTTTGGAGTTGGCTTGAAATGGGCCTGAAGTTCCTGAACTTCCATTTGTACTTGCATGGCTCTATGGTTTTTCAGGTTTTACACGGTCAAGAAAAACTTTTGGTTATGTGGAGTTGTTGCTAAGCTATTTTCTAGACCCTAGCTTTTGGGTGTGACTAGATGAGATAGTTGCAGTTCAACATTGTTTGAGAAGGTGTGATGTCTTCTCTGCATGGGAGTGTTGGTATGTGACTTGTCACTTAGCATTCTTGTGGTGGTGCTCGTGGGTTTCTTGAATATGGTGCTCCTTATGGACATGATTGGTGAATCAGATTTGAGATTGATTTGGTGTTTGAGTCATGTGGTCTATGTTTTTGTTCTCTTTGAGAT
Source organism: Sequoia sempervirens (assembly GCA_007258455.2). Classification (NCBI taxonomy): domain Eukaryota; kingdom Viridiplantae; phylum Streptophyta; class Pinopsida; order Cupressales; family Cupressaceae; genus Sequoia; species Sequoia sempervirens. Next base: position 10,411 of record VDFB02383784.1, on the reverse strand, counting down.
CTCAGTTTTGTAGTTTCCAATGCAATGATGGGTTTGCATGTTTTTGTTGAATGGATCTACGGGTTGTGCAATGTTGTGGGCTTTCTTTACCTACATGTTTGTTGTCTTTACTTGAAAGTGGACTATCTATATCCACGAGGTTGATTCATCATTGGTGCAGACTTGTTAGCTGGCCTTTTTTGTGGTCACTTGTGCATTGGTGTAGCTTCTTTGAGATAAGAGGATGGATGGTGTCAAGTAATGAATAGTTGGCTATGGGGACATGTAGCACATTTACCACAATGTCATGGAGAGCTTGGATACACTGCCTTGTGTAAGCTTTCAACAGTGATGGTTATTGTCTGCTTGGTTTGGAGATCTTGGTGCTGCTTGGCATTGTTGTCAGATGGACACATTGTTGTCATGGACCTGGAGGATTTTCAGTTTAGTAGATGTTTGGTCATGATGCTTGGAGAGCTCGGTGTTGTGGTTTAGTGGGAGCTTTAGTAGTGACTGTGGATTCATCACGTGGTGGCGAATGATCTTCTTTAGTGTTGTAGATGTTACTAGGAGGGACTCTTAGATCCTGTTGCTGCAAAAGAGTTCTTTCGCATTTTGTATGGACACTATTTGAAGATGTGTAACATCTTGGATCCATGGAGGACTCTTGGAGTCTTTGGCTGATATGTTGGCAGTGCTTGATAGGTGATGTTGGTTTAGATTTTGTTTTTGTTTCATGTCATGGTATACTCTTGATTGTGTATTAGATTTTTGGCATGATGCATTGCTCTTGAGACCATTGTATGTTCACCTAGAGTATGGGATCTCCTAAGGGGGATGCATAGATCATGATTTCATGATAATTTCTTGGTTCAAATGATTGGAGCTTTGACAATGGTCTGGTGATTCTTTGTGTATTGGGTGCATTGGTCACATGCTTGAGAACTTCATGATGGTGCAGTGTTGCATTTGGAGTTTAGCATGAGATGATTAGTTGCAGGTGCTCATGGATACATGGAGAATAAGGTGTCACAATTGGAATTTAGAGGTGTATGTAGGAGGATTTTCTATAGCTACATGATGTGCATATCATTGTAGATGGTTCCTTGAAACTACATCTTTACACTCTCTATGTGATGTTGTTGGTAGACTTGTTATATGCATTGATCTTTTAGTTTTGGCATTACCCATGCAGTGGGAGTTCCTAGTTGTGCTTTGTCTTCTTTGACTCAGTTTCTTGAACTGGCACTGGAATAATTTTTAACCCTAATGGCTAATTTTATCATTCGTGGATCGTTCTTGTAACTTGTGGATCTTGACGGTGTGATTTTGATTGTTCGGTGGAGTGTCCCCAACCTTAATTATAGGTCCACACTTCATCCTATGCATTCATCAAGGAGTAATTCAAATTTTAGGTTGACCTGTTCATGCACACATTACTTTTTCTTTCATTAGAGATTATAATAATCTTTGGTCGATGTAGATGTTTCTAGACCTGTGGATATGATATAAAGCTTGTAATAGATCATTAGGAAAGAAGCGAATAATAAGTAGATAAGTACTAGATCGGAATTGTAAGATTTTAGCTTGCATATAGGAGCATATTAGAATGTTGTATTTTTGAACATGTTGTATCAAGCTTGTGAGCCAAATATGTAAGCCCAAATGTTGTTGGTCAATTGTAACAATCTAGACCATGCAACAAGAGTCACACAATGGAAGAAAAACATAAAATGGAGACAAATATGAATTCAAACATTCTTATTATCAAAAAATTTGATTACAACTGGTCAGCAACATCCAAGCTTATAGATTTGGCTTGTAGGCTTGATTACAACATGCTCAAAATACCATCTTCCTACATGCTCCTCAATGCGAGTGAAAATCCTACAAAGAAAATATTATTTTTCTCTAATCTCTAGCTCTACTTCCTTCTAATGATCAATTACAATGCTTTAGATACATTCGCAAATCCAAAAACATTCACATCAGCCCAAAGATTATGACAATCTCTGATTAAAAGAAAATTTAATGAGTGCGTCCATATGTCAGCCTCAAATTCGAATTGCTCCTCGATGAATGAATAGGATGAAGTGTGGACCTAAATTAAGGTTGGGGAAACTCCATAGAACAATTCAAATCACATCGACAAGTTCTACAAGATATGGAAATGATCCACAAGTGATCGAACTAGCCATCAGATCAAAAAATTATTCCAGTGTTGGTTCAAGAAACTGCCACATAATCTGGAAGTGATAACTTGATGGAAAATAAACCAATTGTGCTCAAATATTGCAATAAGGTAAATGAGCGTGCCCACAATGTAAACATAGATTTGTAAGGTCTAGCGAGCAAACATGAAGAATTACCAAATCTTCCAACTTGAACTAAATAGAAATTGAACAAAGACAAATTGGAATGAAAATATTTTTGGGTGATGCAAGATTGCCATGACCCAAGGATGCTCCTACATCAGACACCCCTGGTGAGAAAAGATGTTTCATGAGAGGAACTTATGAACATCAGATTGGGTTCAAGATATAGATCCCATGCTCATTCTTGATCCAAATGTCTTCTCTATTTGTACTTCTCTTCCTCCTAACCTCTCTTATTTCCTCTATTAGATCCTTCAACTTCTTCTTCTCTTTACCTTCCTTTCCCTTCCTCATACTTGCACAAGGTAGTAAGGGACACTTACCACAACTTACCTTTTTCTACCCATCTAATCTAACTCTTCTACAGGGCTTCATCTTATCTACTATCTTATCTACAACCAAAGTCTTCTGCTGCACAATTTTTCCTTTACATTCTTTTGATTCCATCTCACTTTCAGATTTAGCCACAAGGTTCTTCTTCAAATCCATTCCATCGTCTAGTACAACCTCTACATCTCACTTCTCAACACTGAAACTCTTCACAAGACTCACATTCCTCACTTCCCCCTGCTTATTCTTCAAGGAAGCCAAAGTAAACTTCTTCCCATCCTTCTCTACAGTAATCAAATTCCTTCTACAATCATATATAGCTCCTCTATCAAACTACCAAGGTCTACCCAATAGAACATGGCAAGCAGTCATAGAAAAAACATCACAAAAAAATTCATCTCTGAAGGGGCCAGTATTAAAGCTCACCCAACACTACTCTTTCACCTCCCTTACATGATCTTCTTGTAACCAAATTATCCTATAAGGAAAATGATGCAAAAACCTCTTCAAACCAAGTTTCTCCACCATCTCCTCAGACACCAAGTTATCAATACTTCCAGTATCCACAATAACCTTACAACACTTAGCTCCTGATTTGCACACAGTCCGAAAAAGATTCTTCCTTTGTGAATTCTCAGTCTCTTCCCTTCTCTGCCTCATCAAGACTCTCCTAAGCATAAGAGATTCTCCCTGCTATGGTTCTATCCCATCTTTAGTTACCTACTCTTCATGTGCCACACAATTATTTTTACTAGTTCCTTTACTTGATCCCTCAGGACACTCAAAAGATCGATGTCCAAATTCTCCACACTTGAAACATTTTCCCAAGAATTCCTTGTTGTCATTCCCTCTCCTTTGTACCCTTTGATCTGATTCTTTACTCCACTTAGATCTTGATTCTTCTTCACTTGTCTACTTCTCCTTGATGTTGCTCATCTAATTTTTTTCCCTCTAGGGTTACTCTACTGTCTTTTCTTCACTTTGTCTTTTTCCTTAAGAGCATATTGGTAGGCATCTTCAACTATGGAAATCCTCAACATACTCATCTCATTCTGAATGTTAAATCTAATGCCATTTATATACCTTTCCACCTTCTCTCTAGTCATCTCTCGGTGCCTAGATTTGATTGTCATCTTGTAAAATTCCTCAGTATACTCTTTCACACTCATGTCTGTCTACTTCAGGTTCTACAACTTTGTGAATAGTTCTAACTCATAGCCTTCTAGAATAAACTTAGCCTTCAGACTCACAGCCATCTGTCTCCACCAAGTGATTCTTGTTTCACCATTTTCCACTTTGTGCTTTTGTAAATATTTCCACTATAATGCAGCATGTCCTTTTAACTTAGTTTTTGCCAACCTAACCCTCAGCAGGTCTCTAATATCCTTAGGCTTAAAATAGTCTTCTAACTCTCCTATCTAGTCTATCAAGTCTTCTGGATTCAATGTACCAGAGAAGTTATAAACCTCCACCCTATGAATTTTACTTACTTGTGCCACTACTCTTAAAAATCTCTATTCTCTCCCATCTGTCAGTCCTTCAGCCTCTTCAGCCTCAAGTTCTTTTGCAACTTCTTCATATTCATCCTTTGGTTCAAGGTTTCTCCTCAAGCCACCCAAGAGGTTTCAGATCTCATTCCTCATATCATTTCTAAAGTCCCCCTTCATCTGCTCTATTATTCTAGGGTTCATCCTTCTCGGTGGCATCTCTTCCCCTACTCGGTGCAACTGCCTTAGCTCAGTGATCTGACTATAAGGTTTTAATTGCCTCTCTCTCTGTGATCTATTGAACACACTTACAACCTACCTCAAATTGGCGATCTGTTCACCCAAGAAATGCCACAAGGACCACAACCCACTCAAGGTTCGCAACCATCTCTCATCTCAAGATTCCCAAGTTTGCAACCTACTCTGATACCATCTGATGCAACCATGATTGGAGGGTCCTCAAAGAGAACAATCCAGACCATGTAGCAAGAGTCACACAATGAAAGCAACATAGAAAATGGAGGAAAATATGAATTCAAACATTCTTATTATCAGAAAATTTTATTACAACTGGTTGGCAACATCTGGGCTTACAGATTCGGCTTGCAGGCCTGATTACAACATACTCAAAATACCATCTTCCTACATGCTCCTCAATGCGAGTGAAAATACTACAGAGAAAATCTTATCTTTCTCTAATCTCTAGCTCTACTACCTTCTAATGATCAATTACAAAGCTTTATATGCATTCACAAATCCAAAAACATTCGCGTCGTCTCAAAGACTATTACAATCTCTGATTAAAAGAAAATGTAATGAGTGTGTACATATGTCGGCCTCAAATTTGAATTACTCCTTAGTGAATGCATAGGATGAAGTGTGGACCTAAATTAAGGTCAAGGACACTCCATAGAACAATTTGAATCACACCAACAAGATCCACAAGATACAAAAATGATCCACAAGTGATTGAACTAGCTGTTAGATTAAAAAAATATTCCGGTGTCGATTCAAGAAACTGCCACATAATCCAGAAGCGATAAATTTCTAGAAAATAAACCAATCGTGCTCAAATCTTGGAATAAGTCAAATGAACATGTCCATGATGTAAACATAGATCCACAAGGTCTAGTGAGAAAACATGAAGAATTACCAAATCTTCCAATTTGAACTGAACAAAGACAAACTAGAATGAAAATATTTTTGGGTGATGCAAGATTGCCATGACCCAAGGATGCTCCTGCATCAAAGTAGTTGGAACATGGAGATTGTTTCTATGGTTGATGGGTTGGCTATGTTGTTGGCATGAGTTTACTATGTTGATACCTTGGAGGTATGAGTGATTGGATGGATTAGCAGAAATTGTGGGTGCTAATTTTAGTCACGTGGGTCGATCAATTGGATGGGAGCAACTAGTTTTCTGGTTGTTATTCTAGCTAATGCTCTATCTTGTTTTCTGGAGGATGGCCTCATGTATTTGTTTGTGTTAAGGGCTTTGAAGTTGATGGTTGTTGCTTTTGTATAGCTCGTAAGCATAGTGGAGTGGTGGTTGTGTTGGTGCCTTTGTTGTCTATAGGATTTGATCCTTCTATTCTTGAGACTGATGCATATACACCTTGGCTCATTCCTTTTCTTGTTGTGGATGTTTGGAACTGTTGCCTGAGTTGGTGGAAATCTTGGATGTCATTGTAGGTGTCTTGGTTGGAGCACAAAAGCATTGTTGAAGATTCTTGTGTTTTCTTTGGAAGGAGATAGTAAGTTCTTCGTCAAGTGGGAGAATGTTGAGAATTGTGACTCAAATTAATGGCTTGATCGCTTCTTGGAGTAGTTATGTTTTCCTCCTTCATCGGTCTGAGTTAAGTCGTGGGGATTTGAAAGTTAATATCTGGGTGACATCAAGCTAGTCATGAAATCACTACATGTTCTAACTTTGAAACTCTTGTCACAAGGTTCGTAAGTTTAATAACCTCTCGACATGGCAATCTCCTTGATGTCCCAGCTTTCAAGAACTTTGTAACCTCTATTGTGAGGTTTGGAAGTTTGGGTTTTGAGCGACGAAGTGATCCCTTTGTCGACGTGTCATGACTTTCAGGAACTTTTTAACCTCTGTCATGAGGTTTTGAAGTTTGTTTCTCTAGCGATTGAGCGAATTGGATGCTGATGGATGTGGGGACCACTTGAGACTCGATTGGTTGGTGGATCATGCTGAAAGATAACAGGTGGCAATGATGTGGAGGACAGATGGCATGTGGCCCCATTTGCTTGATGGTGGACTCATGGAGAACCCTAAGTTTGATGGTGGAGATTTGACTACCTCTCCAATGGCTAGCATTGGATGATGGTGTATGGCTTAAGGTGAAACACTAAAGGCATGTGGTAGTTGAATAGTCAGTTAGTGATAGAGACGAATTTTTGTTGGCATCGACTAGGGTTTCTCTCGTGGAAGCTCTCGCAAAACTGAGGTTGGTTGGAACCTCTTGTGGGGAGCCAAACAATGGTTACTTGGTCAAGCTAAGCTATAGGCCATGAGGTCAGATGCGGCGATGGATAAGAGATGACTCTCTCAATGTTTGGAGTAGAGAGAGGTGGCAACTATGAGTGGTAATAACCAGAGGGCATAGAGGATGGATGCAAGGTTGAAGGGCTAAGTACTGGTCGAGGCTACCAGGCGAAGATCGAGGGGATGCGCGAAGGCTGAGAGGCTACATGGAGGTCAATTGGTTGGGTGTTGAATAAGTCGAGGAGGCTGAGATGTTGGATGCAGGCTGAGAGGCTAGTTGCAAGCAAAGAGGCCAAGATGTTGGGCACGGATTGGTTGAGAACCTGGGTGTATTCTGAGAGGTTGTGATGTCATGGTAGAGACATATCTTGTAGAAGGTGAAGGTTGAGTGACTATGCGACTGTGAGGTCGAGAGGCTGATGGTCGAGTCATGTAGCTGTGTAGCTGTGAGATGTCTCCTACTAAGAGAGGTGGTCACAAGGGGTTATGCTACCGAATTTTCTCTAGAATGAAACAAGATGTAAATCTCTTGTAAAGGCCATGAGCCTGATATTTTATTGTAACTATATTTTGTTGTTGAATAATACAATGGTGATCCGGGCTTTTGGAGTGTGGGGTTTTTTACCTGAAAGGGTTTTCCCCACATATATCTGTGTGTTCATGTCTTTTGTTTCATCTTTCATGATTGTTGTGGTTTTTATTAGTGTTGTTGAAATTGATTAGCATGAATTTCTCTCTAAGGGTCAATGTGGGAAATGAAATGTTCCTAATTCCACTTGATGGCATAGTATGTGGGTGTGTCTGCATCCCCCTCCTATTTTTTGACAATTGTTGTGCATGGGAGTAGTATGGTTTTTTTCTAACAATGGCAAAGGGTAGAGGACTAGTCCAAAATTTAATTATTGTGCATCGCAACTTTTCTCTGACAATGGCAGAGGGGAAAGAGGTTTCACTAGTCTAGCTTTTTCTAACAATGGTAGAGGCAAAAGAGGACCAGTCCAAATTTAATTATCATGCATAGTAGTTTTTTTCTGAAAATCTTAGAGGAGAATGAGGTTTCAGAGTTTTTTTTCTAGCTTTTTGAGTTTTTTTTTTTCTAACAATGGCGGAGAGGAAAGAGGTTTGAGAGTATCTTTTTTTGGACAATGGGAGAGGGGGAAGAGGTTTCAATAGGAGAGGTGAAAAGATGTTGAATCCTAATATTATCATTGTGAATTGTAGTTTGGTCTTTTTTCACTATGGAAGAGATTAAAAGAACTCCAATCTCGTCATTATGTATTGAAATAGTTTGATTTAGATTTTTGTATGATAATGGCATAAGGAAAAGAGGATGGATTCAAATTTAATTATTTTACATTAAATTAGTCTAATTTTTTTGACAAGCAAAAAAATCCAATCATTATGTAAATATATTTTTAATTAATTTTCCATTAAAAATAAATATATTTTACTGCTCTAATATTATAGTAGAAAAAAATTAAAATATCTCTAGACTCTACAACTCCGATTGGCTGGAAAAGTATTCATTAATCATGGGTTAAGAACATCATTAGGCAAGAGATAATAAGTAATATAATTAGGAAAAAAACATATCATAATTTTAAGTGTCTAAGCAAAAGCCATACAAATCAACCTAAAAAGAAAGAGGTACATTTTTTGAGGTGTCATTGCCCTATCTAGCATGAGATTATGCTAGAAATTTAAATTGAGCATGTAGTATGGTGATAAGTTTAACCATTTTAGTGCTACCAAGACTATAAGAGGTATCAATAGAAATACTTACTAATTTCTTCAATGAAAATCTAATCTAATTAACTATGGTTAGGTTTTGAATTCTTAGCAAGCCCAACTTAACCCATAGTATTACTTTGCTAAATTTTATAGCACCATAGTTATATAAAATCATATTCTTGAGGATCATTATATATGGGGATCATATCTCATACACTATTTTTATGATAGAACATTAGACCTAATAGACTTGACAACATATTCCAAATAGATTATGTTTCCTATTGAATTTGATACCTATATCATAGTTGCTTAATCTCAAAAGTGGACTTTGTTGTTGATATAATTTTAGACCCTAGTAAAATCTAAGTGAATAAAGGTCAATGGTAGATCATGATAAATATATTAGGATGGAATGAGAATAATATTCTTGAGGAATTTAAAATAGAAATAACCTAACTAATACATTACAACATATACATATAAACACACACACACACACATGCTAGGCCTTAGAAAATTATAAAGAATACTTAAAAGTTCAAAGGACATAATAAATACAATAAATCATCATTCCATGTCTTTGAAATTTGAATCCAATTCAAGATTTTCCCTATGTAGTGTAGACCCAACTAGATTGATCATTAAACCTTGTAGTAAAGGCCAAGGGTAGATCATGAGAATTGTATAAGGATAGAATAAGGAGAATATGACTAAGGAATTTAAAACAAAAATAACCTAACTATAAGATATTACTATATAGACATATAAACACACACACATGTGTATGTGTGTGCATGTTTATGCTTGTGTTTATGTGTGTGATTTTTATGTGTGTCTTTAGTAGTATAGGGAGGGTGTTACACGTGCCTTAGAAAATTATTCTAGAGTTTAATGTAGTTTCATACAAAATATTTATGAGGTCCACACTAGTTCTGACTCCATATCACCTTATGCATCATGATCCCATTTAAAAATAAATCCTAGTGTTATGTAAATACTTTGTGAGGGTCAAACTAGTTCTAAAATCATACTACATTGTGTGGCATGATCCCATTTGCACCAATTAAGTGTGCTTTCATGTTCAAATTTTTTGTCTCACATTGGTTCCATCTCTAGGTCACCTTATGTATTATGATCCCTACTTTGTGGGGCCTACAACTTCCAAATCAATATTTCCTTATCATTTATGGCATATCACTCAAGTTTTTACATTTTATTATAATTTTAATTTAATCCTATTGCATGATTTGATGGTGATTATGTAATTTTAGAATTAAATATTGATGTAGATAAATCTAATAGTTCATGTGCAAGATATGACATATTTTTATAACTACACAAGGATAGTGAGGTGTCATCCCAAAGATTCAACATTGTATACTCTAATGTTTGTTTACCTTTTACTACATAAATACTTTGGAATGCATGATTAATGTAGATTTGTATGCATAATAAAATGGGGAGAGGGGGGAATGTAAGGGATACAATTACACACCCTATATATTTACACCTTGGTTTTATGACACTTTATACACATGTAAATATATAGTTATAGACCCTAATTCAACATATTTGACATGTTAGCTAATCAACACTATAGATCACTCCAACTCTAACCAATAACCATCCATAAAAGAATTTAACTTGAGACTAATATGTATTGTGTAACCCTAGTCCACCTCATTGAAAATTCAAAGATCTTAATGTACAATTTTAACCCTTCCAAAAAGTAGTGATTATCCCACTAGTTCATATGATTTTATTTTTTAATTGAGAAAATATGCACATGTATTTAAGGATGCTACTTATTTCATTAGAACATACTTAGAGACCATTAAGTGACAAAAAGAGTCACTAAAATATAGATAAAATTACATAACATCAAAATTTGAAATCTACACTTAGGCACTCCATCACTTTATGTCAATCCACTAATTGTGAACCATGTTGCCCATATAACATGTGTACAAAATTGTTCTCTTTTCTAGTGGTTTGATTTTATCAAG